>APFE030173639.1:158087-186769 GCA_000404065.3 Pinus taeda | reverse complement strand
GCTCGGCTGAAGAAAGAAATTGGCTTTTCGTTACCTTGATCATCTTTTTGCAATAGGACCGCGGCTATAGTGTGCTCAGATGCAAAGGAAAAAATGATAAAATCTTTGTCGAATTGTGGACTGGTGAGGACAGGCATTTGAGTCAAGGCAGTTTTGATGCTCTTGAAGGCTTGCTTGGTCTCAAGAGACCATTTTACCTTGGCATCCTTCTTCAACTTGTTGCTCAATAGCCTTATTAGCTTAGCTAGGTTTGGGATAAATCTCCCTAGGAAATTGATATTTCCAAGGAATGCTTGTAGTTATTTTATGTTTCTTGGATAAGGGATTTGGAGGATAGCTTGAATTCTTTCAGGATCAATTCTAATCCCATCTTTTGATATGATATGGCCTAGAAGCTTGCCTTCCTCAATGGCAAACAGGGACTTCTTGGGATTCAAGGAAATGCCATATTTCCTGAATGTCATAAAAATTTGCCTTAAGTGCTTAAGGTGCTCTTGGTCAGATTTGGAGAATGGGGTTAGATCATCAAGGTAAACAACAAGGAAATCATGTATCTCCTTGGCAAATGCAATATCCATTGCCCTTTGAAAGGTAGCACCAGTGTTTTTCAGCCCGAAAGGCATTTTAACGTACTTAAATGTTCCCCACGGTGTGGTAAAGGCTGTCTTGTCTTGGTCGTCCGGGTGAACAAGTATCTGATAAATCCTGAAAATCATCTAGTAAAAAAAATTCTAGAGGAACCCACTACTCTTTGTAAGAATATGGTCCATTTTGGGCAAAGGGTAGTGGTCTTTTAGAGAGACCTAGTTTAAATTTCTCAAGTCTACACATAGTCTTCTCTCTCCTGTTTTTTTCCTAGTGGGAACTAAATTAGATACCCATTCAGAGAATCTAATGGGTGCAATAATACCTACTTCAAACATTCTCTTTATTTCCTTTTCAATAAGGGGAAGAAGCATGGGGTTGATTCTTATAAGTTTCTATTTGAACAGTTTTTGATTTGGTTTTAAGGGAATGGTATGTTGGATCACTGAGGTGTCATAGGAATTCAAGTCCTCATAACTCCACACAAATACATCTTGGAATTCTTTGAACAAATCCACGTATTTCGGTTTTTGATCAGGGGGCAGATTTTTGGACAACTTAATCATTCTGGGCTGCTCTGCTATTCCTATGTTGTGTTCTTCTATAACAGCATTTAGAGGCTCCATTTTTGGATTTTTGGGCACATCATTGTTATCAAACATGTCTTCTAATGGAGTAAGGCCGGCAGGTAGGAAATTACTCTTTAGATCAATAAACTCATCCTCTACTTTGGCTATTTCCTCTAAACAGATTTGTTTCATCTGCTCTATGTTTGTGTTGCCAAACACAGTTGGGTTAATGATTTGTTTAGTTGTTGTAGCTGTTAGAGCCTACTGATTTTCTTCTGTTAGATGTTGGGAATCGTACATGGCATCCATGTCAATGTTTGTGTTGGAAAATTCGCCCTCAAGAGTGAGGAAATTTTAATTTGGGCATCATTTTGAAATACTTGCCAATCCTTAACATCGTTAGGGACCGTAGGTATGTTTTTTATTTCAGCGGTGAAATGGTGATTTGGTTCAAAGGGAAGCTTGCATGTGCTAGCAAAAGTTGCTAGACTGTGGGCATGAATATTATGATCTCTTGAAATTTTGGCAAGCTTGAATTCATTGAAAGAATTGAGTATTTCAGTTGTAGCAGCCCTGTAAGCTCTCATTCTACTGTCATTAGTAACAAAGTTACCTTTCATTTGTTGTATGATGAAATCAGAGTCACCTAGGATGGATACTTTTGTAGCTCCTAGGACTTCGAGCAGTTTAAGGCCTAAGAGAAGAGCTTCATACTCTGCCATGTTGTTTGTATATCTGAAATTTAGTCTATAGGAATGGCCTTCTGCGTGATTATCATGTGTATTGTAAATCCATACTCCTGCCCCTGCTCCTAACTTGTTGACAGAACCATCAAACTCTAAATACCATGTGTTTTCTTGTTTGAGGTTTGTATTAAGAGTTTCAGTTATTTGAGGATTGGATAGACTTAGAATTTCTATTTCGGGATGTTCTTCTTGCTGTTTGCTGGTTGCCTTGACTGTTGAGACAATTTCATGGGTATTGGCAACCGATTCCTCGTTGATGTATGTTTCTTGTTCTAAAGATAACGGCTTATCATCAGTTGGAGGACTAGTGTTATCATTAAATAAAATAAAAGAATCCATATCGGAATGGATTGAGTAAATTGGAAAATTTTGGGGCTTTTCCGCACTCCTTACCACATACTTCATTAATGTTTCTCTATACAGTCTCTTTTTTTGCCCAAAGACAGATATGGTGGCCATAAGAGAGGTGAATTGAAGGATCCTTGCAATTTGGCTCCCCAGATCTGATAGGAGCATCATACTTGGTGGGAATGTAGCAACTACTAATCCATTAGGTTGTCTTGTTGGGGAATGGATAGAGACACACAAAGATCTTTAATCAGCTAAACATTGACTTGACTTGAGTCAAAGGAATTGATCTTGTATGGTCTTGTGACATCAAGGGTCAATCTTTCCATTATAGCTTGGGCATAAGGTATGTGAGGCACCTGAGTCAAACATAAATTATGCATATTTTGTCATGTATGTGCAGACTAAACAAAAAGGTGGATAGGTCAATATGTGATTTTCCGTAACTTCTGGACCAAACAACAGCTTAGGGGTATCGTCTAAAACGTTTACATCATCCCTGACCTCTGGTAGTTGAAGTGACCTTTGAATTTGTTGCCTATATACATCATGTTTGGCAAGTTCTGAGAGGGGAATGGATATCTTGAGTTTTCCAATCTATGCTTCTAAACTGAATGGCTTTTCCAATGAGTTCTTGGCATTGATAGTAGCAGATTTCTCTTTTTTGGGCACACTCTCTATGTTTTCTTTTGGAATGTCAGCGTTATGATGAATGACAATTTGTGGTATTTCTTCTTTGGGAGGATTTCTTAGAGTCCCGTTCAGATTTTCTTTTAGGGAGGAAGGAGGTAGAGGCTTATCAATAGGAGGCTGTGTGTCTGTTATATCCTCCACAGTTACCTGATGCGGGTTTGGGACAGAGTTATCAGTCAGATTTGTTATGGTGACTTTGTCTTTAATTTTGTTGGGTTGTTTGCTATATTTTGTTCTGCTAGATGCAGGGACATCAATGGTCCTTGTTCTCAACTTATATTGTTTGTGAACTTCATACACAACGGTATCATAACCTTGCCTAAAATCGAAAGACTCTCCCGCTTGGTGTGAAATTGTTTTACATCAGGGTAGTCTCGGTCTTCTTCAGTGAGAAAGATTTGTTGTTCATTTTCCAAATCTATCAGGTTCATATGAGTCCCATCTGTGGGCTCACTGGATGTAGATGCCTCCGCATAGTTTTCTTGGAAAGGAGGCCTAATCTCATGGTCGAGACTGGCCCTTCTAGCGTTTGTGTTTTTAGTTTCTCTGAAGTTCGGGTTCCTTATGGCATTGGGTTGTTGACCTTCCCATGAAGTTTTCCTCTCAACATTGTCTACTCTGTCTCCCAACCTGTGGATGCCACTGATAATAGCATCCAGCTTCTGATCGAAGGCTAAGGGTTCTTCCTTGAAGGTGGTTCTTCTCTCAGTTTTGGCTCTGTTTCTTTTGGCAATTAGATTTGCCTCCACACTAATATCAACATCCTACATCTCTGCGAGGCTTTGAGGGGCTCTTTCCCTTAACTGATATGCCATCTCAGCATCAAAGCCATCAGGAAATTTGTAGAAAGCTAGATCAGGTGGAGGTCTTAAATTTTGTGGTATTGCATTGTAAACGTTATTAAACCTTGCAGAGTAATCCAAAAATGTTTCCTGAGGTCCTCTTTTGATAGTATCATACTCAGATAGTATGTGTAGGGGGTCTTTCTTTTTCTCCCATCTGTTAATAAATGTATGGTATAAGGCTTCAGGATTTAATATGGAATTGGGTGTAAGTGCCCTAAACCAGGTTCAGACATCACCGGTCAAACTTTGAACAAAAATCTTCATTCTCACACTGTCATCATCAATTTCATAACTCTCGAAGTAATCTTGCATTTTATTTGTATGTTGTAGGGTTGTGCAGGAGTTTGTGCCATAAACATAGGTAATTTTTGTCTGGTAGTCTTGAGGCATAGCCCCGCGATTAGCAGGTAGCTGTAAGGGCTCATATATATTAGCCATGTTAATAGGGATAAGTGGAAAAACTGGGGCAACTGGGATAACAGAAACAACTGGGGTAGAAGGAGTAGTAGCGGTAGTAGGAGTATAGGATGGAGGGGTAGAAGAGCTGCTTGGAGAAGGGGGTGATGAACCAGGGGAACTTGGGGTTGACCGAAATAGAACTTTGACAAGGGTTAGAACACTGCTTGGCTGAACTGTTTCAGGACTCGAAGCAGTTGGATCTTCTTGTTTCTTTTGTCTTCTAATGATCTTAGGGATTAAATTCAGATTTTCAAAAGCAGTTGGGCGATTAGGATCAGGGTTTGATCTTGTATGACGCGTTTGCTTTTTAGGAACGATCTTCTAACTTGTTTTTTGGGAAATTTTTCGAAAAACACAGGTCGACTGAGACTTTCAAAGGTCGGTTTCTTCCTCTGTGGAGCTGCAGACTGGCTTAGTGAGATTATCTGAGGAAGTCCCCAGTGGAGTCGCCATTATGTTATCACTCAGGTTGTCCCTAGGCTCCTGAAGGGATACGGCCGAGGTAACCACAAACCAATCTTTGGATTGCAGGTTCTATCCCACCTGCAATCAGAGAGGGCTCTCTCTTAATGATTTAGCTTTTTTGATGATGATTTTAGGCTAGTTGTTGGGTTCAGGGGTTTGATTTTTTGTTTGGATGGAGGATGCCTGTATGGAAGAAAATTCCAAGCAGAGAGCCAAGTTAAAGTGTGATAAATTTCAAACTACTGGGCATGGAGTCATGGATTAAGGCTTGCTTTTGTGTTTTCTTGGTCACAAGAGGATTATGGAGCGGGATAGCCACACATGAGACAATTCTAATTTTGCTGAAAGGATGGAATGATGGTCAGGGATGAAAGGCAATTAAGAATATTTCATCAAAACTGACAGGGAGGAGAAGTGAATGAATGGTTGTCTAGGAGCAATTAAGAATTCCTAAACTATCATTCATAAGTGAAAGACACAGTGTAAACAAGATCATTTAAGTATGCATGTTCATAACTATTCCTGATGAAAACATGAAAAATCGCAAAAATTGAGCCTAGGGTGCAGCTAAGCAAATCCCAAACTATTCTTCTTTTCTGCAATTTAGATGGCGGATTGATGATAAAACAAGCATGAAATAAAACTAATAGAGTTAGAAAACACTTATTGAGCCATGTAGAAGCACAAGAATTCCACAGTCACTCCTCGACCAATTAAACACAGCAGACAGTTTCAAAATCCATGCTTTCAGCAGTCTTTGATTAAAGAAATTATCACAGTTACAATGCGAGTCTCTGCTTGAGAAAAATATCGAAATACCAAAGATCAAGACCCACCAACCCCTACTCCATTTTTCAGGGTGGTATATATAAGCAAAATATCTAAATTCATTTATTACAACCGACCTAAACAGGTCTGTAGGAAAAAGCTTTTTCTAAAAACCTAATTGTTGCTGGAATTAAATGCAAGTAAGTCCTTTGGGCTGCGCCAGAGGCAGCTGGATCAAGTTGAGTTGATGAGGTGTCATGTGTGACTTGGTGCAGTGGGTCTGTCATAACTGTGCATTGAGTTCTGGTCCACTAATCTTTTGTGAGTTTAATGTGCAGTCATTTGTGCTGGTGAGCCTTCAATGTGTCTTCAATTGCTTCTTGACTTTCAGAGCTTTCCTTTTAATATTAGATTTTCCTCGAGCCCTGAGAAAATCTCCTTTGATACACTTTGTCGCTACATTGATGGTCTTCGCCACTTCCTGATACTCTTTGACATGCTTTTTGTCTGTATATTTGATCTGATACTCTTTAATCTTTATTCCTAGTCTCTCTCTGTCTTCAGATATGTTAAAATTGGCAAAATCGGGCTTTTTCGGGCCTTTTCGGTGCAAAAAGGGCTAAGGAATCAAAATATTCCCTAAAGATTCCCCAATATGGCTCATTTCCCGTAGCGATGCGCGATTAGCGCGAAGCGCTAATCGCGCATCGAAAACTGACTCCGTTTCTCATTCCGGAGCTCCGAAGCTCGACTTTCGTACTTGTGCAAATTTTCCGTTTTTTGGCTGCTGACGTCAGCTGTACAATGGATGACGTCAGCATGATGTCAACAGTAGGACCATATGGTAGGATGTGACGTCAACATGCTGACGTCATCAAGATGACGTGGCACTGACACGTGGCAGGGTGATGTGGGCCGGGCGCAGGCAGTGTGAGGTGATGTGGAGGCGACGTGGCAGGGTTACGCGGCGGTCTTGTTACGTGAGGGGAGGGTGGTTTTGGCCTGTGCATCGGGCCGCCTTTGGTACAGAGATGGTTTCTATAAGGGCGGCCCGATGCAATGGGAGGTCGCCACCTGTCCCGGTGTACAACGGTAAAATCGTCGGACATCGGGTGGTAACCTACCACTACAATAGGGCGCCCGATATGAAGAAGGGCCGTCGGATCTAGGGGGGGCGATCCGACGGTGGATGGGAAAGGGAGATGTGTGGAGTTTAATAAAAGAGCGTGTGCATTAAAGTTTAATTTTTCACGGCGCGGGTGGCTTTAGAACTTTAGGTTAAGGGTTAATGGGTTTGGCGTGTTGGAAATTTTATTAAACAAACATTAAAAAATTGCAAAGAAAATGCGCGGAGGGGGGGTTTTTGCATTTGGAAAGGGTTTTCTTTGTGTTTTGGAAGGTGTCCAAACACCTGGGAATGGAAATTTATGTAGAAGGAGGGTTCTTACTAAAGTCTAGGTGACTTAGTAATTCCCAGAGAAGCACTTATGGTTATATTTCAACCAGGGGGAGGGGATATTTACATAAGGGGATTATTTATATAGCTTTAGTAGGGGGATGAGGAAAATATAGGGAGTTAAATAATAATGTTAGTTGTTAATATGGAAATGACAAGAAAGCGCTAAGTTTCAGAGATCTTAGGCTTCAAGGGGGAGATAAGACCTTATAGAGAAAATATGGACCCTCCTTGAGTGAAGTAGATCTTCACCAAGGTTAATGACATGGAAAATGATGAAACTAAGAGATATCAAGCAGATCTTGACCTGTTTTTGGGGAAATTAGTCAATGCTTTCGGGAAGAGGAAGAAAGGGAAGTTAGTTATGCCTGATTTGAGCTCCTCCACATGAAACTGCCTGATGACTGTGACTTGAGTAGAGATGACACTTTGAAAACACAACATTGATCAGAAATCAAGCTTCCACAACCTCAAAAACTACTTACCCAGCCTACTTACCTAACATTTTTTCTTCTTTTGGTTTGGGTGCACTTAGACTTACAGACCCAGCATTTCAATTTTTTCTTTTTATGCCTTCCTATCTACAAACTACCCTTATTTCTTCCAAGGGCCCAGATTAAGCAGTTGGGCTCCTTTGATTCTCTACCTATCTAAGAATCTGCCAAGATTAATCTTTTTGGACAGATTTTCATTCTCTATATTCTAAAACAGGAAATTGAAACCTAGGGAGACCAAGATTAGGCTGTTTGGACCTCCCTTTAGCTGAAAATTCTACAAAACTGGAATGAATCTTCAGAATTGGAATGCAGTAGATGAACTTTGAGTAGCATTCTTTCTTTGGTGACTGTTTAGCAAATATGGAGCATTGCAGCATGCAAGGTATGACATATTTGGCCTGTAAAAATGTCAATCATGAAATATGAGTAACCTGCTGCAGCAGGAGGCTAACAGACACCAAGTATCATCATATCAGATCTCTCATTGGCAAAGATGTCCTCAAGCCGGTTTACTGTCCTTTCGAATATCAGATCTCCAACATTTTCACGAAACCTCTTGGCAGAATAAATTGTAATATATCTTTGGATCATAGGGGGGAATGTTAGATGATCCAAAAATACAATTTTATCATAGGTTATAAAATTAGAATACAAAAATTTAATTATTAATTTTAAATATTAAATTAATAATTAGTTATTCTAGAATATTTATTATTTAATGGAGAGATTTATAGAGATTAGGCTATTAGTTGTGAACTCAGATATGACTCTCCAAATGTTTCTATCTGAGGCTCTATTTGTTATGAGATTTATAGCTAGTTGTTTTAGAATATCATTTATTGTACATGGAACACTTGTTATTTAATAAGTGATCCATAATTAGAGGTAGTTAGGACATGGAGCTTATAAATAGCTCATTGCAAGAGTGTTTGGGTTAATTATTTTTTTTGGTCAATAAAATTATGTGTCTCAGGACACTTCTGCCATTATCAAGCGGTTCTCTCAAGTATTATTTTATACTTTTTTTGGCATGGGGGACACAAATTTACGAAAAAGGACAACCATGGAGTTTTCTTAACTTTTTCTTCTGACTCCCTAAAATTGAAAAACACTGAGTTTCTCCTATACTGGACTCGTTGAAATTTAACAGTAAAGGACTTGTTCAATTTCAAATAGGAATGGACCACTCCTTCTTAGGGTTCGAATTTTAAACTAAGTTGGAGTCATTCGAAGGGTGAGCTTATAATCAAGCAAATTTTATCCTCCTCAAGCTTGTCAAAAATAAAGAGGTACTTGCCAGAAATGGTGGGGGAAAAGGGAGAAAAATGAACCTGTTTGTTATACTTTGTGTTTAGAAAAGCATTTAACCACTCTTGAACACAACAATTTTTGTTCACCTAGGTTGGGAAATCCTTTGCCTAATAGTTAATCAAACCATATTGAAAGTCTTCAACTGGTTTCTGGGTATTAGCTTTGGGTCGATTGTCACCAAACCATCTGCAGTATCATTATGTGTTCAAGAGGTCAGTTCAAAAAAAAAAAACCATTCATTTGCAAAATATCTGGCATCCATCTTGACCATCCCTGAGTTAGTCCTTGCCAAATACATCTCTTCAAAACTTGATCTATGATTTTGTGTTGTGGGCTTGCTTATGACGGATCGGTTTCTATTGACTTGAACTCATTATCTAGAAGGATGATCTAGAAATCGTCAGTACATTGGAATCTGCATGCCTCAATGGTAGCTTTGTCGCCTTTGATGACATGTTGCATCATTGACCTTCGATCAAAGGATTCCGTGAGGTGTTCGACATCGACTCATTTATTTACATTTTATGGATTTTACTGAGTACTTTGAGGGCCATTGACATTACTGGTGGTTTCTCTCACACTTGTTAACGATTTACATCATTGACGATAATCAAGTGGTTTCTACCATGTTCGACTTTGACACATTCATTCACATGGATAGAATCATACTAGTTCAGGAAGTAGAAATCAAGACCCTGGATCTAGTTTCCACCATCCATGCTGCGAGGAATTTTGTTATTCATTATACGGTGGACTATTCATAAATAGATGGCTGCGCCCATATTGTGTCTATATATGTCTATGCTTGTGATGTATTACAAAATCATTCCTGTATCAGAGCAGTTTAGATAGTTTTCTAGTTAGTTTTGATCTGAGTATGTGAATGCCTACCTCAGCAATGATATGTTCACATATATATATTTTGCATTGAATGTTTTTACAGGTTCCGACTGGGATGTCCACAGGAAGATCCTTGAAATGATAAAGTACTTCACTCTTCTTAAATGACAAAAAACCATCCTCATCTATATCAGAATTTGCACTTTACGGGGCAATCTCTTGCACAAAAATTGTCACCATGACTTTCTGCAATCTGTGTGAGTCTATCACCACTCATAGTTACCTCCTTTGCAAGCCTTAAGCCTCAGTTCTTCATGTCAAGCCTTGAAAATGAGAGAATGTAATTAAAAATCTCTAAAACTCTAGTTTCGCACTTTCTCTTAGCATTACCTGCGGTCTCGCACCTAATGGTCATGTCCCCTGCGAACCTGACTACTCTATTTCTGTGTAATGGGTGCGGACCCCTGTAAAAGTAAAAAAGGCTCAAGTTTATTCTTAAAAACACACTTTGGGTCATTTCCGGAAGCTTCTAGAGAGAATCTTGAGTTGGCAAGTTTGCTCCTTGAGGGTTCATGCATCCCATACCTTAAGGATCTAACCCGTTGATGTGAGGAGCTTATCCCTTTGAAGGAGGACTCTATGCCTTTAGTGGTCGACCTGTAACCTCCTTCCTTTGCACTGTAAAATGAAGCATTGGGGTGGTTACTTGGGAGGTTGAAAGCTGAATATTTTTTAGGGTAAATGCTACTGGAACTTAGTCTTCCTTAATGAGCTTTTGAGAGGAGATATTACATAGCTTTCGATTTCATTGGGGAGAGAGTGAGGCTTGTCAAAGTAGAGGAGATTCCTGTTTGGACCCTAGGAAGAGCTTGTATAGCATCAAGGCACCAAGGATGTAAAGTTATTCTATTTCAATGTTAATAAAATCAAGTTTATTTTTCTCAATAAGTTGTGTCTTATGGTTTATTTCATGAATTCCTTTATCATCATGATGAACAAGATTTATTATTTTAGCTATGGTGGTGTTATTTGATGTGTGCTTGTTTGTGATTGCAGGTTATTAAAAGGAAATTCTTTGAAACTGTTGGAGCATGGCTGCCACAAAATAGCGTTGGACTTAAGGTAGGGTCTAAAACACCTCTTAGTTTTTATTAATGAATCGCAATAAGTTTAGAGAAAGGTAGATTTGCTTGTCCTGCTTACTGCTAGATATCAGTTGATACTAGGGAGATCAGTCTTGTCCACAAGAAAGATTTATCCGGCCAACATGGTTCACCATAATCAATCAACAATACATAATATAATCAAGGAGAGTATCATTCAAGGGGTCTTCTTATCTTGGTAGATCTTATAACACCACTTTCAGGTGTTTTAGGTTCTTGTTGTTGTTGTGGTTGTTTCTGATTTTGTGGCTGTTGATTAGTATGATTTTTAGGCACCTTTACTTTTTCTCTGATCTCATCAAGCATGGTGCATTCTTTGTTTTCTTTTTCATGTTTCCTTTCATGCATCTGATGATTATAAAAGACCTTTTCATTGAATATGACATCTCTACTCCTAAGGAATTTTCATTTTCATAATCATATAAGTGATGACCAAAACCATTAACACCATATCAATAAAGGTAGACTTCTTTCATTTCCCTCAACCTTTGTTTTATTTTATTTATTAATGTGGACAAAGGCTTCACAATTGAAAGTTTTTAAAAATGATTAGTTTACCTTTTTACCTATGCATGCCTTCTCTAGAATACCAGTATCCAAGGAACTTGAAGGCTCTTTGTTTATTAGATAAAAAATGATATCTACAACATCTGCCCAAAATTTAAATGGAAGTCCTGCATGTAATTTCATGCACCTTGCATGCTCGATGATTGTCGTGTTCATCCTTTCTGACACACCATTTTCCTGTGGTGTTCTTGGAACTATATTCTCTCTTCAAATTCCATGCTCTGAAAAATACTTATGAAAATATTTGTTGCAATATTCACCTCCATTTTCTAATGTAAGACACTTCAACTTCTTTCCTGTCTCATTTGCAACCAAATATTTTCATTTCTTGAAAGTATCAAAGAAATCAGATTTATTGTGAATACAATAAATCCAGGTTTCTTTTTGTTGCATCATCAATAAAAGTACCATAATATTAAGAGCCAACGAGAGATGATACCTGAGAAAGTCCCCACACATATGTATGCACAATCTCTACTTGCTTTCTCCTTTTATTTACCAACTCTGAGAAATATGGCTCTCTTCTATTTTCTATAAACACAATTCTCATGTAAATCCAAATAAACATGCTTCAAACCTGACAACAAATTTCTTGGGTGAATAATATGAATCCAATTATCACTCATGTGTCATAGCCTATAATGCCACAATGTTGTATTTGATCCTATGGAGGTTAAAGGATTAACAAAATTAGAAATACCATTGCATAAATACAATGTACCAACTTGTGTCCTTTTTCTATTACTAAGGCTCCTTTAGTGACCTTCCAGGTTATATCTGTAAAAGTAGTTACACAACCTTCACCTCCCAACTTCCCTGTTGAAATTAGATTTTTCTTCAGATCTGGAACACACCTTAACTCCTCCAATAGCCATTGGTTTCCACTTTTCTATTTTATGAAAACTTTACCCATTCCAATGATTTTACACGATTTATAATCATCCAAACAAACCTGTCAAAAATCTCCTTGAACATAATGATGAAAATGTTTCCTACTAAGTGTGGCATGGAATGAGGCCCCTGAATCTACCTCCCAGGCATCAATAATATTTTATAATGGAAGAATCAAAGCAGATTTCAACACATCATCTAACACATTCACTTGATGATTGTTTTCTTGTTTTGCATCTCCTTCTTTTCACTTTTGATACTTATGGTCTTTATTCAGGTGTCCTTTCTTCCCACATTTTCAGCATGTTATCCTCGAAATGGACTTGAATTTTTGTTTCCTTGACTAACTCTAATATCCTTGCCTCTTTCCTCTTTCCTTTATTCTTCCCCTAGTCTTTATAGTCAAAGCATTACTCGATGTCTCAGCGAAGATTTTTTGTTCCATTTCATCGCTAAAGATAGAACAAGCTACATCATTAAACTTTAAAGTACTAGATCTAGATAAAAAGTTACTAATGGCCATACCTAAGCCATTCCAACTTTATAGTAATGAGCATAGAAATAACAAAGTCCTAACTTCATTATCAAAATTTACCTCTATAGAACTTAATTGATTGATAACCCGATTAAATTCATTTAAATGATCAGTAATAGATCCACCTTCTCACATCTTCATATTAAATAAACACTTCATAAGAAATACATTATTGGAGGCCGAGGTTTTTCCAAATTCTGACATTAAACCCTTTGATATTATCTGCTTTGAAAAATTAAAGGTACTGATGCCGCTAGGCACAATCGTATTGTTCCAAGTTCCTTTCTATCAAGATTCTTTGTTTTACCACTCAATGGTAGGTACAGATATTTTTGATAAAAATAATATTCTATCTACATCTTCCACGGCTGGTAATTTTAGCCATTAAATTTCTTGACCTTAAATGTACCATCTTCTGCCACTGTTCCCACTCTAATCAGGAATCCCTTCTCTCCTACGAGTTTATTAGGCATATAGAACTTTGACTCTAATACTAGTTGTTAGACAATAATATATGAGAGAGAAATGGAACATATAAAATATTGTATAAACTCAAACAAATAAAACACATAAAACACATAAAACAAGAGAGACATGGATATGCATGGTTCACCTAATTTGTGCAACATCCACGGAGAAACAACTAGTCCTTCCTTTTATATTATCTAGCAAAATGGAGAGACAGAACCTACAATAGATCCACTATAATTTCTTCCTCACTCTCAAACAATCTCATCTCTCTTTCTCACTCAGAATACACATAAACATATCCACAATACAATTCCCTCATATATAGCGAGGATTTTCCTTCTACGGAAAATAACCATAAATTAAACATAACTTCTACCATCAGATCATCTACATAACTAATGGTTCCAACTGACTACATAATTACAATATTTTACAATGAATTTTGAAATCTATTTTTATATTCGAGGGTGTTGTCTCCAAACCATTGCTAAGGGGGGCTCATAAAAGTTCTATCACCCACCCTGAAGCATCGCATCTAGCAATAAACTCTACTACTTCCTTCTTTGGATTCGACCAATAGTAGAACTTCTTCACCATTGCCAATGTCTTATGATATCTTGGGTGACCTGAATATAGTTTAGCATGAAATTCCCTCAAGATAAGCTTCTTGAGATCACTATTGTCTGACACATAGATCTTGTTACAAATATGATCAAACCATCCGCTATAAGACAATAGTCATTGTAGCCCTTAGTTTTACTATTGTGCCCAATTTTTTCCAATATTGTTGTTATTGTGCCCCATAGAAGCCTACTATTTTTATTTTTGTGTCCTTACATTATTATTGTTATGTCGTCTTTGATTATATTGTGACCCCTTAGACTCCTATATACAAGAAGGAGGTTTTTTCATTTGAATCATCCAATAATTTTTCATTTGTGTAATGTAAAGGAGGTTTCCCCCTGGAAGAGGCTGATTTTGAAGTTGTTGGTCTATATTTTCTATATTTTTCTGAACTGGTTGCATAAAATTTGGTATCAAAGCTTTTGATTCTAAGGTTTTGTTGTTTCAAACAGGTCCTTGTGGAATTTTCACTATACCGTTTTTTCTAGGAAGCTTAAGATGCTGAAAAACAAAACCCATTTGAGAAGAAATATTAACGAATGTCATGTGCGAATTTTTGGTATTGTATCACTGTAGTTTCAAAGATATGATACAGGGAAGTTAGGGTTTTTGTATGCTCTTGAATTCCATCTCAAACATTTGACATTGGGAACATCATCATAAATTGCTCTCTGAGGATCAATTTCAGATTTCATAAAAGGTGAAAGAAAGAGGATGGACTGTAGTTTGTTGGGTATCATTTTCAGGTTCGAAGGTCACAACCGTGAGACGTGGCACTTCGTATAAGTTTACTCTATTGAACTTGTCCATAATCAGGTCATTATGGGGTATTGGGCATAATGCTTCCTTGGAGAATCAAATCTTGATTAGACTTGTCAGGATGAAAAGTGCATTCAGAGGGCTACCAGAAGATGAAATATCAGAGTTTGGAGATCTGCCATTACAGAGATACAACAAATTGAATATGAAGCTCCTACAAAGAGAAAACAAATGTGTGTATTTTTTAAAACTTGCATAAGTTTTGTTTGAAAAAAATAAATTGAAGCGATTCAAAGGGCATAGTGAAGCATAATACTCATTAATTGATGTCTCGAAGAAAGAAAATGGAAACACCAAGTAATAAACCCGAAAATTTTACTATGAAACATGGAGAAGAAGAAGAAATGTAATATGATATATCAAAATTAGGAGACCAAGTGCAACACTTTTACCTCTCTCAAAGAGTAATAAAAAATGAAATTGAAGTTAAGATGGATGGTTTGAAGAATAACTTAAGATAAGACTTGGAAGGATTAAAGAATGGAATGAAATATAATATGGACGATATGAAAGCTAATATGGTTGACATTAAAGATAACATGGAAGATTTTAAGAATGGTTTAAAAGCAAACATATAAGGTTTCAAGGAAAGTTCGAAAAAGTTGCTACAAGAAATGCTTCCTAATGACGAAAAGGTATTAGATGAAACCGATGAAGAGAACAAAAGAAATGTTAATCATGATTTCATAGGCTTCAACAATGGATGGAATACCCACCTTGTTCCAAAGATCGATATGAGGAAGTTTGATGGGAAGGATCCTGTGACATGGATACTACAGATGGAGCAATATATCAATCTCCATAACGTGCAAAATGCACAAAAGGTACACATTCAAACTTTATATTTGGAACCCAATCAGTTTGTATAGTATTGATGGCTTTGCTCTCATAAAAAAATTGTCACTTGGTCAATTTTTAAGGATTAAATGATGTCACATTCTGAGGATACAAAGAGCAACACCTTCTTTAGTTAATTGATAAATCTCAAACAAAAGGGTTCAATGGTGGAGAACATTGAGGAATTCCAAAAATTGAATATAAGGGTAGATGATATTCCAAAGGAGCATAGGATTGATATGTTTATAGTTACCTTAAAGGATAACATCCAACACGAGGTTCACCTTTGGGAACCTAATTCATTGGAAAAGGCATTCAGGTTAGCAAGAAAATTTGAAAGAAAAATTATGGAAACAAGGAAGCCTACCACTCACAACTATAAATGTGGAATTGTTGATGTTTCTAGCCTTAAAAACCTACAAGGTTGACACCACAGAAATTGGAAGAAAAAAGAGCAAAAGGGCTTTGTTTTAGTTGTGATAGAAAATACACTAAAGGTCATAAGTGTGCGAAGAAGAAATTATTTTACATAAATTGTGAAGAGGAAGAAAAGGAGCAAGAAATTTCAAAAGAAGGGGATATATACTAGGAACCAACACTAGAGAAAGAAGAAATGAATCCAACCATATATTGTAATGCGTTGGAAAGAATTACCACTCCTCAAACTCTCAAGATAGAAGGACATACCAAGAAGAGAAAGGTAATAGTTTTGATTGATTCAGGTAGTACCCATAATTTTATTCATTGTAAAATAGTCAAGGAATTGAATTTCTTCCTATATCCAGCACCAGAGTGTCAAGTGATGGTTACAAATGGAGGAACCATAAAATTCTCTGAAAAGTTCCATAATATCAAGTTATCCAGGGGAGAATATGAATTGAATAGTCCATTGCTTTGCATTACAATCGGTGGTGTTGATGTTTTACTAGAAGTTCAATGGCTAAAATATTTGGGTACAATAGCTTTTAATTTTCAAGAACTTTTCTTGAATTTTTTTTGGGAAGGAAAAGAGGTTGAATTAAGGGGTATTACAGGGAAACTAAGAAATATAATCAACTCTAATGGAATGATAAAGCTTATAAATAAAGAAGAACGGGGAATAATTGCACCATTATGTTCACTAGAGGTTCTGACATCGAGATCACCTATTTCTTTAAATCTCCAAAACGTATTTGAAAATCATTCAAAGGTATTTGAGACTCCCAAAGGCCTCCCACCTATTTTTGATAATGACCATCCTATTGCGTGGAACATCAATCCTTACAAATATCCCTATGCCCAAAGAGAGTGAAATTGAACATATGGTTGCATAAATGCTAGAGGCTGGTGTAATTCAACCTAGTCAAATTTCTTTATCTACTAGAGCAGTATTGGTGCACAAGAGGGACAGATCATGGTCCATGTGTCTGGATTATAGGGAGCTCAAAATTCTCACAATTGAAGATAAATTTCCTATTCTAGTCATTTATTAGTTATTGGATGAATTACATGGAGAAATTTACTTCACCAAGTTGGATCTTCATTCAAGATATCATCAAATCAGAATGAAGACTGAAGACATTCCAAAAACAACATTTAGAACTCATAAGGGTCATTATGAATTCTTGGTCATGACTTTTGGCCTTACCAATGCACCTTATGCATTTCAAGGTTTGATGAATTCCATTCTCAAACCCTTCCTTCGAATATTTTTGATAGTATTTTTTGATGATATACTAATCTACAACAAGTCTTAGAAAGATCATGTTCAACATGTTGAAAGGGTGCCCAAACTATTGAAGGAGAAACAATTATATGCAAAAACCTCCAAATGTTTCTTTGGAGTACATGAGGTGGAATATCTGGGTCATATTGTATGTCATGAAGGTGTTAAGGTAGACCCAAGTAAAATTAAAGTGATTATTGAGTGGAAAATTCCCACATCCATAAAACATCTGGGAGGATTTCTCAGGTTCGCAGGGTATTATCACAAGTTTGTTTAAAATTATGTGTGAATGGAAAAATCTCTAACAACATTACTAAAGAAAGATGCATTTTCCTAGACCCTGGAAGAAACAATGGCCTTTGAACATATTAAAGAGGAAATGTTCCAAGCACTGGTAAAAGCTACGCCAGACTTCACAAAAACATTTATTGTGGAATGTGATGCCTCACAAAATGGAATTGGTGTTGTTAAAATGAAATAAGGAAGACCATTTATTTCGAAATTCATCCAATGAAAGAAATTATTTACATAAAGCTAATTATGAGAAGGAAATGTTGGCAATACTACATGCACTTAAGAAATGGCGACCTTACCTAATGGGAAGACACTTCAAGGTAAAAACGGATCATGATAGTCTTAAATATCTTTTAGAACAAATATTATCTTCAGAAGAGAAACAAAACTGGGTCACAAAGATGTTGGGTTATGACTTTGAAATCATTTACAAAAAAGGGAAGAAAATTTTTGTTGCAGATGCACTCTCGGGAAAGGATGAGGATGTGGAAGAATTATTTTGTGCCACTTCTATTATCCAACTAGATTGGATAAATGAAACAAGAGATGAATGGAAGAATGATGAAGAAGTGTGGGCACTCATTGAAAAGTTGTAGGAAGATCTCAATACATCTGAGACATTTAGCTAGAAAAACTATTCGTTATGGTACATAGATTTCTTATACCTCTCTAATAATTAAAAAATCAAACAAAAGATTCTTCTTGAATTGCACACCTCTCCATTAGGAGGGTACTCAATATTTTTAGAAACTTACCACAGGGTTAAGAAGGAAGCTTTTTGGGATGGCCTTAAATTTGATATTGAAAAGTTTATGGAAAAATGTTTTGTTTTCCAACAAAATAAAGTTGAAACAATTAAGACCCGGGGTATGTTACAACCTTTATCCATTCTAGGCCAAAATTGGGAGGAGGTTTCAATATATTCTATCATAGGTCTAACCAAGTCTGAAGGAAAGAGTGTCATCATGGTGGTAGTTAATAGACTTACCAAGTATGTACAATTTTTTGCATTATCTCATTCATTTAAAGCTAGTAAATTTGCTACTAAATTTATGTTAACAATAAAGAAGCCACATGGAAAAGATTATTGTAAGTGACAAACATCCCATTTTCATTGGAAATTTTCTGATCCAAATCGAATCCATAAAAGACTGTCAAGAACCTTGACTGTATTGAGTTGAACAAATCTCTAATGAAATCCAAAACAACATCAAAAACACCCTAAACTAGTGGCCATGGAAACCGGCGCAAAACGGCAAGGACCTCGGTCAAAGCGCACTGACCGAGGCCCATGGAGACTACACAGGAGGTCAAAATAGTCCTTGGGAGCCCCAGATCGGGAAAAGGATGCGATTTTGATGTGTGATTAGTGCTTAGTGCTAATCGTGCATCACTGGGAAAACATGACCGAAATGGGGAAGTCTTAACTACTCGGCCACTTCAGAAGCTAGAGAACCATGGACGGACAAAGAAAAAGCGCTAAAACGCAAAGGCGGGATGTGCGCCCTAGAAACTGGCAGTTTTGATTGGGGTACCCTTGAAAGGTAAGAGGTTTTGGATAGGAGCAGAGTGATCCCACTCAGCAATCGACACGTGATAGTGGAGGTGAGAGAAAAACCACTGTGATCGAGTGTTATCAGTTGAGCAAGTCAATCGCGCTGAACGTGTGTATGACGTTGGATCTGGAGGAGCCCAGATCAGATGGCTAATATTGTGCTAATAAAATGAAGTGGAATCGACAGGGAATTAAGCCATAATTTAAAGGGATTTGGAATCCGTTTGACTGCCATGGTGGAGAAAGAACGTCTCCATGACATAATCGAAGAAATGAATCGACGAGTAGACTAGCGCTATTCTGATGGGGACACATGGCACTTCTCGAGTGTTCATGCTGACGCCGAAGAGGGAATTCCAAGTGCATCTACAGAAGGAGAATCGATGCAAGAGGGAGAGGAACCAAATAGGCATAGGGATTGAATGGTTAAAGCCATGAACAGAGATAGTTGAAAAGAGAGGAGGATTTTGAAAGGAGTCCAAGTGACCAAGAGAGACAGTGAACAGTGAACCCTGAGAGGAGGACTAAACATAGAGAATAGTAAAGCCAAGTAGAGGAGACAAAGGGCCGAGCTGACCAGAGGTAGCATCGAGCACCAAAGAACTTAAATATTCAAGCCTTCCCATAGAGGAACCTATCCGAATTGAGCATCACATTTGGCTCTTTCCATTGTAGACCAAGGGTCACAGAGCTGGTAGGAAGTAAAAGAGTCTGTGAACTCTAAGTGGCTTGGGGAATCCAAGAACCACCCTGCCAAGCAAAATCTGCTGTCAGGAGAACTCACATTGAGTCTCTGCATTGTAATTTCTTTGCTGTAAGACACAATGAAACAAGGCCACCACTGAATCTAGACTGGAGACATAGCCCTGGAGAATAGCATGAACTCCTTATTAAAAATTGTTTGTGTCTTGTGTTGCTTATTGTATTTCTCTGTTGTCTTTCCATTTAAAATGTCTGTCTATTGGCAATATGATTGATCCATTGTTTCAGTAACACAAAACACACACCAACACATGAGTCTGTTTTATAAATCTTCAACTGAGGTCACTCATAGCGTGATTATCAGATCAAGTGGTATCATAGCTTTAGGTTGTAAGGTTAGAGAAGCTTGTGTTGGTTTAGCTGTGAATGCTCACTACATCAAAGCTCAAATTAGGAGAAGGAGAGTTGGTGGAAACTAATCCTAAAATTGGGAGAGTCTATTCTTGGAAGACAATGTCAGAAGAAGGTTCTATAGGGCCAGACCCTCAATTCATAGAAAGTTTCCTAGCTATAAAGTCCATGGTAGAAGAAATGGATAAGGACTTTAGAAAGAATAAGGATGAGGATTCATCAAGCTCTAAGCAAGATAAAGAAGAAGATGAATCTCATTCCCATGACTGCTCAAAATGAAATGGAAAGGAAGAAAGCTTCCCTACACCTCCTAATAGCCCTGTGCATAATAGAAAGCATCCTTGATTAAACTAGATGTTAAATTTGATTTTCCAAATATGATGGAGAGCTAAATGTTGAAAAGCTGGACAAATGGATTAGACAAATTGATGTGTGTTGCAGAATACAAAACATAGACTTAGACAGGAGTAAGATTCAGCTGGCAAGCCTACGCCTAGGAGGCACTGCCTTGGTTTGATGGGAAGGCAGAACCCAAGATGATATGAAGAGGCATGGTAAGGCCATCTCTGTCTGGAGTGAATTTGTTTCTGCAATCAAAAGGCACTTTTATCCATTGGCCAACATGAAACAAGCCATGATGAGTTGGCAAACTCTTCGGCAGTTGAAAGGGTAAAGTGTGCAAGGGTATACTCAATAATTTAGAACGAGGTCATTGATTTTGGGCATCTCATTAGACTCACCAGAGACTCTTTTGAAGTACATTGGTGGTTTACACATCTAAATGAGGCATACCATCCTCATGTTTAATCCCACTAGTATAGATGAGGTATCTGTACAAGCTACTCATCTAGAATCTAGAGGAAAGAATGGGAATCCAAAAGTTGGGGGACCATCCCAACCCACTGTAAGCAAGAGCAAGGAGAAAAGAAATCACAAGTGGAAATCAAGGAAGGCTAACACTGCACAGCAAGGCAAAGCTTCATGCACTCACTGTAAAAAGGAGGGGCATGATGATGAGCATTGTTGGATTCTACATTCGGAGCTGACACCTAAGAAGTCCGAGGGCAAGAAGAAGAAGACTGCTGCAACTATTAAGAAAGATTTGGGGTCAGACTCGGGAGATGAAACAATCATTGCAACCACATTATAAAAGGTAAGAATTCTGAAGCATGTACTAGTAATTATGCTCAATCTATTATTGATGAAGAACATGAGAGAAAAAGACATGAGCTTTTCCATATTCCAGTTATTTCCAAAAATCACAAGATTGATACTTTTTTTGATAGTGGCTCACAAGTAAATCTAATTTCTGAAGCAATTGTAAGAAAATGGGATTAGCAACTACACCTCATAAGAATCCATACCCATTAGGTTGGTTGAATGATAAAGCACCACTACAAGTGACTAGATCGTGCAAACTCAAGTTTTCTTTTGGGTCAGCATTTGTAGATGAGGTTGAGTTAGATGTAATTCCTTTGGATATATGTGGAATTGTTTTAGGAAGTCCTTATGAAAGGCTATTTTCCATAGAGCTGAGAACAAGTATATACTTGTTAAAGATGGAATCGAATGCTTTGTAAGAGCTCACAATCTCAAGAATAATTATACTCTCATAAACTCAAGATAGATTAAAAGAATGATAAATTCAGGCAAACATTTCTTACTGATGGTTGTAAAGGAAAAGACACCTGATAAAACCGATGTATTTGAGGGCTGTAATGCTAATCATCAAGCTGATGTAGAAAAGATTGTTTCAGAGTATGATGTCTTATTTCAAGAACCTAAAGGTTTGCCACCCGAAAAGGGAATAGTATATGATATTATTCTGCAGTAAGATGTTCCTTTGCCTAACATTGGGATGTACAGGTTTTTTGCTTTAGAGAATGTTGAAATCAAGAAGAAGGTGTAGGAGTTGCTCGAGAAAGGGTTCATCAGGCCTAGCACATCACCATGTGTGTCACCAATCGTTTTGGTGAGAAAGAAAGATGGCTCGTGGAGAATGCGCATTGATTATCGAGCATTGAATAAGATAACAATAAAAAATTGTTATCCCCTTCCTTGCATAGATGATCTTTTAGATCAATTGAAGGAATTTGTTTATTTCACCAAGCCAGATTTGCACAGTGGATACCATCAAGTCAGAGTTGCAGAGCAAGATGCATGAAAGACTACTTTCAAAACAAAGCAGGGATTGCATGAATGGTTGGTTATGCCTTTTGGCTTGACCAATGCCCATGCTACTTTCATGAGATTAATGAATGATGTACTGAGACCTTTTCTTGATGATTTTGTTATTGTGTATCTGGATGACATTCTCTTTTTTAGTAAAATGTGGGAAGAACATTTAAAGCATGTTAAGCAGACATTAGATGTTTTGAAAAGAGAAAAACTTTATGTTAAACTCTCCAAATGTGAATTTGGCAAAACCTCTCTAAATTATTTGGGTCATATAGAAGGTGGAGGTGAATTGAAAGTAGATCCCTCTAAAGTGGTAGTCATAATGAACTGGCCTAAACCCAAGTCTGCTATAGAAGTGAGAAGCTTCTTAGGAGCAACACAGTATTGGAGGAAGTTCATTTCAATTTTTTTCTCAATTGCAACTCCCTTACATGCTTTGATAGGATTGAACAAGGTGTTTCATTGGGGAGGCAAACAACAGAAAGCCTTCGACACCTTGAAAGAAAAAATTAGTACAACACCTGTACTAGCACTGCCATATCTACAAAGACGATTTTAGATCCAAACTGATGCCAGTGACTATGCCATGGGAGTAGTTTTGACACAGCACGGTAAACCCATATGTTATCATTCTGAGACTTTTAGTCCTCCAGTAGTTAACTATCCTACATATGATAAAGAATTGTATGCATTAGTTCAGAGTGTGAAAAAGTGGAAACATTATTTAATGGGCGAAGAAACAGTAATACATATTGATCATCAGCCACTTCAATATCTACACTCCCAAACTAAATTGCAGCAATCAAGACATTACAGATGGATGGGGTTTCTACAACAGTTTCATTTAGTCATTAGATATAAAAAGGGCATACATAACATAGTTGTAGACATGTTATCTAGACCAATTATAAATGCATCTACCCTACTTAAGCATAATTCTGTGCTGCATGAAAGCTACATAGAATAGTATGCTCAGGATATGGACTTTAAAGATGTATATGCAACTTTGAGTCAAGCCAAAAGAGTAGAAGAATTGGACTATCATGTGAAGGACCGACTCTTATATCATTGTGGGAAACTCTGCATTCCAAAAACTAAGAGAGCAAAGATAATTGTGGAAGCACACACTTCTTTGATATCAGGTCGCTTTGGAGTAAGTAAAACAGTTGCACAACTGCAAAGGTTCTGCTATTGGTCGAAAATGAGTGAGACAATTTCTAGATATGTAAATGGGTGTGCCATGTGTGCTAAAAGCAAGCCCAACAATAGAAAACTAGGATTCTACACTCCCTTTCCAGTTCCTTCTCACCCTTGGGAAAGCATTTCCATGGATTTCATTGGAGGACTACCTAAATCTAGGAAAGTTCATGACTATCTATATGTTGTTGTGGATAGGTTTAGCAAAATGTGTATTTTGATACCCTGTAGTAAACAGATTACAATGAACAAACTGTAAAGTTATTCTTTGAACATGTATGTGTTCATTTTGGATTACCCACTTCTATTGTATCTGATCGAGACAACCGATTTGTGGGGAAGTTTTGGTCAAGTCTATGGGAACTAATGGACACCAAATTAAAGAAAAGCACAACTTTTCATCCAAAAATAGATGGCCAGATAGAAGTAGTTAACAGGATGGTGATCCAGTTACTGAGAGGATATTGCAGCAAACATCCTAAGATTTGGGATGAGCACTTGCGCTATGTGCAGCACGCTTACAATAGATCCAAACACTCTTCTACAGAGAGATCTCCTTTTGAGACATGTTTTGGTTTCATACCAAGGTCTCCTTTGGATTTTGTATTTGGTAAAGATACCATGGTTGATGGACACAGTGATGTGGACAAGGCAGCTAGGTTCATTGAACAGATCCAGGAGATCGATCAGGCAGTACAGGAACAACTAGAAAATAGCTAGGTCAAGTACAAGGCTAGGCATGATAAGCATTAGATGGAGCATAGTTTTCAAGTTGGAGACCAAGTCTGGTTGTATATCAGCAAGGACATAATGCAAGTTGAAGGTAAAAAGCTAAAACCTATCAGGTATGGACCCTTTAGGATACTTGAGAAGATTGGTGAGAATGCTTTTTGCCTTGATCTTCCAGCTTACATGCACATCTACTCAATCATGAATGCAAATTGCTTGAGGTTGTTTGAACCTCCAATGATTGAGGACCCTGAAGAGTAGAGTCAATTGTCTTCTGTTGATGACCTACTACCTGAATACCTTAATGAGTTACAGGAATAAATAGTGCTGGATAGGAAGGTAAGGATGATGCACAGTGGACAGGTGGAATACCTCAGTATTAGGCTTAAAGGTTTGAAACCGAGCAGTGCGAAGTGGATTGAGATTGGATAAGTGACACAACAGTTTTCTCACTTAGTCGATGCTGGAAGAAAACCAACTTTTGGTGGTCCAAAAGCTTTTTGAGTAGGAACGCCGCGATCCGAATCAAATACACAAAATACTTTCAAGAACCTTGACTGTATCAAGTTGAACAAATCTCTAATGAAATCCAAAATAGCATCAAAAACACCCTGAACCAGTGGCCATGGCAACCAGCGTAGAATGACGAGGACCTCGGTCAAAGCGTGTTGATCGAGGCCCATGGAGACTGTGCAAAAGGTTAAAGCAGCCCCTGGGAGCCCCAGATCAGGAAAAGGAGACGATTTTGATGTGTGATTAGCACTTAGCGCTAATCGCGCATCATTGGGTAAACAGGGCTGAAATGGGGAACCCTTAAGCACTCAATCACATCGAGAGGTAGAGAATAACCGGCAGAGAAAGAAAAAGTGCTAAAATGCAAAGGTGTGACCTGCGCTCTGGAAGCTGGCGGTTTTGATCGGGGTGCCCTTGAACAGTAAGAGGTTTTTGACAGAAGCAAAGTGATCCCACTCATCGATCGACGCGTGCCAGTGGAGGTGAGAGAAAAACCTCTGTGATCACGCATTATCGGTCGAGCAAGTCAACCGTGCGTGACATGTGTATGACATTGGATCTGGAGGAGCCGAGATCTGACAGCTGAGATTGCACCGATAGAACAAAGCGGAATCGACAGGGAATTAAGCTATGATTTAAAGGGATTTGGAATCCGTTTGACTGCCACAGTGGAGAAAGAATGTCTCCCCAACATAATCAAAGAAATGAATCGACGAGCAGACTGGCGCTGTTCCGATGGGGACACATGGCACTTCCAGAGCGTTCATGCTGACACCAAACAAGGAATTCGAAGCGCAGCTACAGAAGGGGAATCGATGCAGGTGGGAGAGGAACCGAATAGGCATAGGGATCGAATGGTTAAAGCCATGAACAAAGACAATTGAAAAGGGAGGAGGATTTTGAAAGGAGTCCGAGCGACCAAGATATACAATGAACAGTGAACTCCGAGAGGAGGACTGAACATAGGGAACAGTAAAGCCAAGTAGAGGAGACAGAGGGCCAAGCTGACCACAGGTACCATCGAGCACGAGAGAGCTTGAAGATTCAAGCCTTCCCATAGAGGAATCTGTCTAGACTGAGCATCACATTTGGCTCTTTCCACTATAGACCAAGGGTCACAGAGCTGGTAGGAAGTAAAAGAGTCTGTGAACTCTGAGTGGCTTGGGGAATCCAAGAACCACCCTACCAAGCAAAATCTGCTGTCATGAGAACTCATATTGAGTCCCTGCATTGTAATTTCTCTGCTGTAAGACACAATGAAACAAGGCCACCACTAAACCTAGACCAGAGACGTAGCCTTGGAGAATAGGGTGAACTCCTTATTAAAAATGTTTGTGTGTTGTGTTTCTTACTATATTTCTCTGCTATCTTTCCATTTAAAATGTTTGTGTATTGGCAATCTGATCGATCTGTTATTTCAATAACATAGAACACATACCAACACGAGTCTGTAATACCTTTTGTTTTATAAATCTTCAACTGAGGTCACTCATAGGGTGATTATCAGATCATTTTCACACATAATTAATTTTTTGCTTGGGTACTTAGTTAGCTAATAGCTCATATTATCATCCTAAATCTCATGGGAAAAATGAGATAGTGAACAAATGTTTGGAAGGATATCTTTGTTTCTTTTTAACTAATAAGAAAACACAATGAGTCAAGTGGTTGCCTTTGGTTGAATGGTGGTATAATAATTCCTTCCATACTACAACAAAAATGACCCTATTTATGGCACTTTATGGATATCATCCACCATCCATTACATCATCTTTAAGAGAAAATTCTAAATTTCAAGCATGGAAGATCACATCAAGCATCAACCACAAGCTCCTCAACTCTTAAAGGATAACCTCACTTTGGCACGGAATAAAATGAAATAATAGGGAGATCAACATCATAGTGAAAGAAGATTTTATGTAGGTGACTCGGTATTTCTACAGCTGGAACCATACAAACAAATGTCCCTCAAGAAAGCTCAGAAGGATAATAAATTATCACCAAAGTATTATGGTCCATACAAGGTGTTGCAAAATATTAGTACTATGGCATACAAATTAGAGCATCCCGCATCTTCCTAAGTGCACCTATTTTTCCATGTTTCATGCTTAAATAAGGTTATAGGTGACAATCTCCTAGTTCAAACAATATTGCTAGAACTTGACTTGGAAGAAAAAATAATAATGGAACCTGAAGCAGTCATAGAAACAAGAGCTTGACAGCTACAAAATCTATCAATTTCATAGTATCTCATCAAGTGGAAGAACTTAAATATTGAAGATTCCACATGGGGGGATGAAAATTTTATACATAAGCATCCAGAACTACTCAAGCATTGAGGACAATAATTTTTTGAAGGAGAGGGGCATGTTAGGTCCCTATAATACTAGTGTATTCCTCCATTATTATTGTCATTGTAACCCTTATTGTTATTGTTGTGCACATGTTGTCCCCATATTGTTATTTTTGTGCCCCATAGAAGCCTATTATTGTTATTGTTGTGCCCCTACATTACTATTGGTATGTCATCTCTAATTATATTGTGAACCCTTAGACTCCTATATATAGAAAAGAGGTTTTGTTAGTTGAATCATCTAAGAAATGTTTATTTGTGTAATGTAAAGGAGGTTTCCCCCTCGAAGAGGCTGATTTTGAATTCATTGATCTATCTTTTCTAACATTTTGTGCGCTAGTTGCATAACATGTACCCTACTGTAACATGTGCCCAAGCTGCATTTACCTTTCATTTTATTGTCCTGCCTGTAAGATATGGTTTTGTACATATGTCTTGTATCAACGCATACATTCAATGTGATTTTTTCACCTGCTAAGAGCATCTGCAATCCATTTTCTCTTTCCCTTAATAAACCCGATTTTGAAATAAAACTCAATGATCATGGCCAACTATCTAGCTTTCCTAGAATTTAGATTTGGTTGGTCAAGCAAGTATCTGAATCCACTATGATCACTCATCAATACAAACCCCCTGCCAAGAATATAGTGCCTCGACATCTTCAAAGCATGGACAATCATTCCCAGATGAGGGTCATGTGTAACATAATTATGCTCGTGCTCATTTAATTTCATTATTTCATAGCACACTACTTTCCCTTTGTGCATAAGGACTCCACCAAGTCATATTTTGAAAGAATTCATACACACCACAAACTCTTGTTCCTTGTAGCCCCTTTTGTTGGTATTATGATTCTGGTATGGCTCTATGATACAGGTGTTGTACTTGATGGAAACTCGCTCAAGTGGCAATGGTCTGTTCAGGCTCTCAAAATGATGGAAATTAAGAGGCTCGCAGGTGAATGGTTCAAAAGGTGTGGACCCGCAGGTTTGCCATATAGGAGGTGCAGTCATACCCGCAAGTTACCCGTTCAGAAGGTGCGGAACCTCAGTTCACTCACTTCAAGGTAGAGAAGCGCGCTCACATGAGGTTTCTTATGTTTGGCCCGTGGTATTTAGCCCGCCATTTCTGATGCTATGGTTTTGGCCCATGGTATGGGATCTATTTTAGCCCCTGTTAGAAAATTATATATTACGGAGCAATGGAACACATGAAATAATGCAGAAATATAAACACAGAAAATGCACAAAACAAGAGAGACACAGATATACGTGGTTCACCCAGTTTGGGCTACGTCCACCTCGAGCAGCCAGTCCTTCCTTTCTATTATCCAGCAAAATGAAGAGACACAACCTACAACAAATCCGCTGTAATATCCTCTGTCTTCTCTCACAGTCTCACCTCTCTGTTTCTCTCTCACACGGAATACACATCTATCTCACAGCCTCAAATACAATACCCTCATACAAAGAGAGGGGTTGCCTTCTAGGGAAAAAAACCCTAAACTAAACATAAGTTCTACTATCAGATCATCCGCCTAATGAACGGCCCAGATT
>APFE030173639.1:129257-153293 GCA_000404065.3 Pinus taeda | reverse complement strand
AATTTTACAGCTGTTTTTAGCTTCGGGGGCGCTGCCCCCGAAACCCCCCGCCAGGGGGGGGCTCCCAAAGGTCGCAACTGCCCCCCCTTGGACCCCCCCTACAGTGAATATTTTATGTGCGGCAACGATTTTGAACTGGGGTCCAATGTGGCGGTACTTTTGAATATAGAAGATAATCAGGCTCCACACCCAACAGCCCCAGTTTGGATCCCTTGTATTGGTTATTGATGGTTTTGTCCCATGGTGTGAATAAGGGCTTGACTATAAATAGGGAAGGAGATCATTTGGCTAAGGCATATTTTCAATCGAATATCTTAAGATCTGAAATATTGGGTTGTCAATGTAAAATGCTTGATCTAAATCAAAGTAAATTTGAAGGTGAATCTATGAAGTCGTGATCCGTCGGGCACATGATCATATTTGTGCATCTGAATGTCAGTGGTACATTGGAGGGCTATTAGTTCGGTTCAAATCAAAGGTCTGCATGTAATTCATAGTGCAAATGCGGAGGCTCGTAGTTCGGTGAAAGGTGCAGTGCAGTGGTACGCGGTCTAAAGAAAGGAATAGTGCGGGGGCTCGCAGCACAATCGAAGGCGCAATGCGATGATACAGTAAAAGTATGCGGTGCAACAGAGGGTACACTACGGAGGCACGCGACGAAGCAGAAGAAGCTATGCGGAGCAAGGTCAGAGGTACATGGTGGGATACAAGGAGAAGCTGCGGAGATACATAGAAGTACGCGACGCGATAGAAGCAGAAGGTGCGCTGGCACAGTAGAAGTACGCAGTAAGACAGAAGGCGAAGTGCGGAGATACGCAGTATAGCAGAAGGCACTTTGCGTGGATACACAGGATAACATAAGGCTGGGTGTGGAGTCATGCAGTCCAGATAAGAAAAACCGCAGAACTGTATTAAAACAGTTATTGATTATCTTTTATCTGTTGCTGCAGAGTTTTGGATTTATATTTCTGGTACTATCTTTCTGTTTACAACAATCTGACAAATTGGGTGACTCTTGGTTGATTGTATAAGGAGTTTGGGTGATTTGCATGTACTTGATGATTTGATCTTCTTGGATCCAGTTTGAAAATTTATGAAACGTGGTCCTTAAAGAAGTAAAAGAGAAAAAGGGGGTTGTAGCTCCCTTCCAGGAGAGACTAGAAAACGAGAGAGAGTTGTAGCTCTCTGCAGATTGCAGCCTGCGTACTAGTAAAGGACTGCACCAATACAAAATCATTGTAAAAGAAGTTTCTAATTGAAAGAGGATAGAGACATATTGCAGCAGGTGGCTTTCACGCACATTGGGTTTCCACCTTATATCTGGTGTTCTTTGGTGCGACTATCTGTTTTTCTTGTTTCATGCTCATTATTATATACAAGTTAATGATCAATAAATTAAGGAAGGCATATTGAAAATAATTTGATAATACTGATTCATCCCCCCTCTCAGTATTATTTCCAACACCTTTGACCCTATTGAGTGCATCGAAAAGGACTAAATGGAAAATATGCATGGATGATGGTGGAATGGAGATTTCCATGCTCATAGCTTCTTGTCATGAGTGGTCGCAGATACAGGTATTTGAAAAACAATTACAATGAGAAGAGATGAGGAAGATGAGGGAAAGAGAATGAGAAAAGGAATCATGGAAAGAACCAATAAAACACTTAAATATTGATAATCAAAGTGATCTAAAGACTCAAATATTGAATACACTTTTAAGGGTGAAAGTGCCATGATTAGAAGAATGATAAAGAAATAAGACACAACTAGCATCCATGTCACCATTGAAGAAATTCCATGTCATCATTGACTATTAGTCCCAATCATGAAAATAGTGACATCTCAAGTCTCATTACGTGATGATGTAGAAGTCATAATGTATTATTGTAATCATTTTAAAGACAAATAGGTGCAGGTGCAAGCGTCATGTATGCAATAAGGAGTCATGTAACTCCAAAATACATGTAATATCAAAAGTTATATGTAATTCCAAAATTCATTTGGGATTCTAATGTTTTTATAATTCCAAAGGTCACAAGAAATTAGAAAGTGAAGATCCATGAGGATGTGAAAGATTATTCCTCAAGTTATAACTATATCCTCATTTCTCATGTAATGGACTTTTATGCTTGGCTTCTCCCACAAGGCATTAGGGAGATAGAGTTATTACTTTTAGGGAGCAAGAATTGGCTCTAATGCTCCACTATTGGAGCCACTAGTGACGTTCATTGTATTTATGTGTCTTAGGAATTTTTCTTAATATTGAAGCCATCCAGGCCAATATGTTTTCATGCATGCATTGTGAACTTTTCTAGGATTGTTCTTTGAATATTTATGGCTCATGTTTCCTTTCATTAGTATTGGATTAGTTGACATATTCTGGTTACTCTAGTACTCCTCATTGAAAATCTATCTTTATGTTTATAATGATCATCGCATCCTTGTGAAATATTTTGCTTGATATTAGATGAACCTTTCTCCTTAACATGTGCCTCCATTAGGGTAGTACTATTACTTCTCTCTTAGAGGGTAACTTAACTTTTCCCCCACTGTAGACGAAGTTACCTTGATACATTGACAATTGAACATTCACAAGGCATACTAGCTTTCATATTCAAAAGGAGAATTGCACTTCTCTCTTGTGCTGACAGCTAAAGCTAAGGCACATTTTAATGTAAATAACAACCGAGACATATTTTGGAGGGGATTCCTAAAACAAAAGTTGTGAGGTCTAATTGGGACCATATATCAGGGATATCTACCATATGTTGGTAGTATCTACAACCATCAACATTCTAGTGCTAGAAGAAGGGCCGATAGTGTTTTATGGTTGATCACCCCACACACCCTCATCATTCTTCTTCTGGTCAGGGAAGCAACATTTTTTCAGCAATACTCTAACTCGTAAAGTAGGAGGATCTTCTCAGACTGGACCAGAACCAAATTGTGAAGTTATTTATGATAAGATTAAGGTAATTTGACCTATAGCTCATATGAAAGCTATTGGATTAATTCTTGGAGCACAGAATATTTTTGCATTTTCCAAAGAAAAAGAGACAAATTTTTATGCAACCATCTCAGAAAAAGATAGATCAACGACTTAAAAAGTATCCTCTTGAAGGGGGAAACCTCCTTTAGATTAAATAAATGACCAATTATTTGATGATACAAATGACAAACCCTCCTTAGTATATATAGGGGCCTAATTGTGGGCTTCTATGGGGCACAACAATAACAATATGGGGACTACATGGGCACAACAATAACAATATGGAGCTACACTAACAATAAAAATAAGGCAGCTACACTAGTATTATAGGGAACTAACATGCCCCTCTCCTTCAAAAACGTGTTCTCCTTAACACATGAGTAGTTATGGATGCTTATTTATAAAATTCTTATCCTCCCATGTGGAATATTAAGCAGGTAAATTCTTCCACTTAATGAGATACTTTGAAATTGATCTATTTCATATCTGTCATATTTTTGTTTCCATGATTACTTCTAGCTCCAATGTGATTTTTCATTCTTTTTCAAGTTCTGGAAACATTGTTTGAATTGGAAGCTTGTCACCGATAACCTTCTCTAAGCATAAAACATAGAAAATCGGGTGTACTCAGGAAGATGCAAGAAACTCCAATTTGTATGCCATAGTACCAATCTTTCACAATGTCTTGTAAGGACCATAGACTTAGGTGATAATTTATTATCCTTCTTAGCTTTCTTGAGGGACATTTGTTTATATGATTGTAGCCATAAAAATACCTAGTCGCCTACATCAAAACTTCTTACTCTGCAGTGTTGATATTCCTGTTGTTTCATTCGATTATGAACCAAAGTGAATTCATCCTTTAAGAGTTGGATAAACTGTTGCTCATTCTTGATGTGATCTGCCACTGCTTGAACCTTCAAATTTTCTCTTAGATACGATGTGATCAATAGTGGGTAAAATCCATAAATTACCATAAATGGGCTCATTTTTTCTATAGTATGGAAGGAAGTTTTATGCCACCATTCATCTAGAGGTAACTACTTGACCCATTGTGTTTGTTTATTAGATACAAAAAATGAGAGATATCCTTCCAAACATTTGTTCACTATCTCAGTTTGCTTGTCAATTTGAGGGTGATAAGATGAACTATGAGCTAATTGATTACGAAGAAAAGAAAAAAATTCCATCCAAAAATTTCCAATGAAAATGTGATCATATGACTTACAATAATCTTTGGGTTTCCATGTAGCTTCTTAATTGTTTCTAGAAATGTAGTAACAATTGTACTAGCCTTTAAAAGATGGGATAATGCACAAAAGTGTGCATAGTTGGTAAGTATATCAACTACCACCATGATAACACTCTTTCCCTCATACTTGGGTAAACGTGTGATAAAATCCATTGAGATCTCTTCCCAACGCTATCTTGGAATGGATAAAGGTTGTAACAGACCTGGTGTCTTAATTGTCTCAAATTTATTTTGTTGGAAAACCAAATATTCTACCACAAAATTTTGAATATCATATTTAAGGAAATCCTAAAAAAATTCCTTCTTGATGCTATGGTAATTTTTTAAAGATCCCAAAATCCCTCCGATGGGGGAGTTGTGCAATTCCAAAATAAATTTTTGTTTGATTTGCAAATTGTTACAGAGATATAAGCAATATTTGTACCATAATGACTCATTTTTCCATATAAATGTATCAAATGTATTGGGATCGTGCTGCAAATTTTGAATGAGTGTCCACACCTCTTTGTCATTCTTTCATTCATCCCTTTATTCAGTTATCCATTGATGTTGGATAATGGAAATGGTACAACACAATGCTTCCACATCCTCATCCTCTCTTGAGAGTGCATCTACAAGAACATTTTTCTTCCCACTTTTGTAGATGATTTCAAAGTAATAACTGAACATCTTTCTGACCCATTGTTTTTCTCTTCTGAAGATAGTCTTTGTTCCAAAAATTATTTAAGGCTATCGTGATCAGTTTTAACCTTGAAGTGTCTTGCCATTAGGTGAGGTCTCCATTTATTTAGTGCATGTAGTATTGCCAACATTTCCTTCTCATAAATGGGCTTTTGTTAATACTTTCCCTTGATTGGACGACTTTGAATAGAAATGGGTCTTCCTTCTTGCATTAAAACAACACCAATTGCATTTCCTAAGGCATCACATTCCACAATAAGGCTTTTATGAAGTCTCGTATAACTAAGACCGATGCTTGGTACATTTCCTCCTTAATATGTTTAAAGGGATTAGTTTCTTCCGGAGTCCATGAAAATACATATTTCTTCAATAATGTTTCTAGAGGTGGTGCTATTCTCCCATAATTATTAACAAGTTTGTGGTCATACCCTATCAACCCAAGAAATCCTCGGAGATGCTTTAATGCCATAGGGATTTTCCATTCCTTAATGGCTTTAATTTTTTTAGGGTCTACTTTAAGACCCTCATGAGACACAATAGGACCCAAATATGCCACCTCCTATACTATGAAGAAACATTTGGATATTTTTACATATAATTATTTCTCATCCAATAGTTTGAGAACCTTGTTAACATGTTGAAAATGATCCTTCCAAGACTTGTTGTAGATTAATATATCATAGAAAAATACTCACACAAATTTTCTAAGGAAAGGTTTAAAAATGTAGTTCATCAAACCTTGAAATGTGGAAGGTGCACTAGTAAGGCCAAAATGCGTGACCAAAAATTCATAATGACGTTCATGAGTTCTGAATGGTTTTTTTGGAATGTCTTCAATATTCATTCTAATTTGTTGATATCCTACACAAAGATCCAACTTGCTAAAGTAAATTGCTCCATGTAATTCATCCATCAATTCATCATTGATAGGAATGGGAAATTTATCTTTAAGAGAGAGCTTGTTGACATCCTTATAATCCTGACACATACACCATGGTGCATCGTTATTGTGCACCAATACCACTGGGGTAGAGAAAGAACTTTGAATAGGTTGAATTATACCAGGCTCTAGCATTTCTGCAACCATATGTTCAATTTCACTCTTTTGGCCATAGGGTTATCTATAAAGCATGATGTTTAGAGGAACACTTCTTTGAATCAAATGAATAGGACGATCATGATCACGAATGGGTGGGAGGCATTTGGGAGTCTCAAGTAACTTGGAATGACTATCTAAGACCTTTTGGAGTTTGGAGAAATAGATGATTTCGATGTTTGAACCTCTAGTGACCATAATTGTGCAATGATGCCCTAGTTTTATTTATATAGAATATTTTTCATGCCATTAGAGATGATTATATTTCCTGGTTTGTTTGTGATACCCCTTAATTCAAATTCCTTTGCTTCCTAAAAAAATTCAAGAAATGTTCTTGAAAATTAAAAGTTGTCATCACCAAGGATTATAATCGTTGGACTCCTACTACAACATCAACCCCACCCATTGGAATGGAAGCATTGGACTATTCAATACATATTCCCCAATGGTTAGCTTCATATCATGGCACTTTCCATAGAAATTTATAGTTCCTTCATTTGCAACCAACACTTGACACTCTGGCATTGGATATAGGAATAAATTCAATTCCTTGGCTATCTTACAATCAATAAAATTAACTTGAATCAATGAGCACTATTACCTTTTTATTCTTTATATGTCCTTCTATCCTGAGAGTTTGGGGAGTGGTAATTCCTCTCAACGCATTACAAGATATGGTCAGATTCATTTCTTATTTCTATTGGGTTGGTTCCTAGTGTATACCTTGTTCTTGTGATGTTTCTTGTTCCTTTTCTTCCCCGTCTTAACAATGTATGTAAACTAGTTTCCTCTCAGTGAATTTATGACCTTTAGTGTATTTTCTATCACAACTCCAACAAAGTTCTTTTTCTTAGTTTTCTTCCTGGTGACACCTAATCCTCATGATTGGGTGAATTTATGTAAATAATTAATTAGGAATGTGAACAGTCATTAGGAGATGAACTGAACAGTCACACCCTATTGTATATAACAAAGACATACCTGATGGAATTAAAATGAATCAATTATTCTACTTAATGGAGTTACTGCCTGGCCTGACATGGTATCAGAGCCTGCTCCTTTTTTAGCTCTCATGCTCCTTGTAACTCCTCTGTCTGTTTTCCATATTCCTTTTACTTGGCTCTCTGTCAGCTAGAAGGTGTCTGTCCATGAATGTTTGTTGTTCTGCCATGTTCCTTTTATAAAACCTGCGCCCTACTCTTCTGAAGCGCTGTCCTGTTCAGTGCTGCCCATACTGTCTTGAAAGAAACGTTGTACATTAAATTTCTTTTGTGAATGTTTTGACATTATATCCGTGCTTTATTTGAATGCTTCTCTGACATGGTATCAACCATCCAAAAACCATCACTCATTCCATTGAACGACGTGTGTTCATTCCATTAACAACGCTGTGTACGCTGTCTATTGAATGGTGTCTATTGAATGCTGCTCATATATGTGAACGTTGTCTATTGAAATCAGAGGAGACTACCTTCTCAACTATGAGCCAAACCCTAGTTTACGCACAGTCCCATTGAGGGGAGTCTTCCATGTAACAATTGAGTCAGAGAATCAGACTGTTCTCTACTCCTTTCCTCTTCGTCCCATGTTTCTTCTTGAAGTTTTCATTAATTCTTGGAGTTTCAAAAGGGGATGGATTCCTGTGTGGGAGAATTGTTATAAGATATTCTCAATTATATCGGGGGGCATATAAGCATCACCTCGCGGTTTTCCAGTTCTAGATATAAATTAGCTCTTTCACTACCTTTTTATTTCAAACAAAGCCAAGCGGAAGTGATAAATACTCAGTCTACAATAGCCAATGTTCCAAGTTGAATGATGATCACCAGCCTTAAAAAGGTACGAACCTGTTAATTGATTTGTAGCCATTTCAGACATGAGAGACATCTTTTCACTTAGTTTAAGTGATTTCTGCGTGGAGGCAGCCTTGCTCAAATGCTGCACTTTGGGAGTGCCATTGCCAACAACTTTATCAAATTCTTCTTAGTGGAGTGAAATTCCGTTCTAGTGACCGCCAAGAATCTCAGTCTGAGATTTCAAGAACAAAATCAGAGGGCTAATAAAGAGAGAGGGAGGGGGAACTTTTGAATGCAAGAGGGAGCGTGCATTAATGAAAATATCACATAATATGTAGCAGAATATTTGGTGGAGGTAGAACGTCCATGATGTGTTGAGCCCTTTTAAAAGAGTTTGTATACTGCGTGTGCATTCAATGGTTTTTATTGGTAGCTGTGTACATTTTTGAAAGTCATTTTGTTTCTGTGTACTGAAGTTGTGATGACAGTGATTCAATGGGTACATGAAAATCTTATGTTATAAATTTTAGTGGACAATAATACCCTTTGAGAATGCCCTTTTGAGTACATTTTTACTGTATATTGGCTGAAATATTTTTTTTCTATCAGCAAAACTTTTTTTACAGAATGCATTCAATCATATCCATGGTAGGAATAGTTCTCACTGGTAAGGAGAACTACCCTGAATGGTCTCGGATAATAAAACACACCCTCATCTTCAATGAGTTGTGGAAAGGAGTGTGTGTCGGAGAAGGAGACAATGGCCCAATACAACCTACCTCAGACAAAGAGCTCGTCATTTGTGAAAACAAGAACAGCAAAGCTTATGCATTAATCACATCATCTGTAAATGAAGACGTGAGTCACCATATTTTGTCATATTCAACTACCTTTGAAGCTTTACAAAAGTTGAAATAACTCTATGACTCACATTCTGCACTTGAAGTCGTTCAACTCATGATTAAAATCTTCACTCTTGAACTGCAAAATAATGATCCTCTTGCTCTTGCATATGAAGTAAAGTCTATAATGCATGATATAAAATCCACTAAGGTTGAATTGGATATTCTCTATTTCTTTTCAAGGCACTTTATCCTACTTACTACCAATTATCTTGAGTCATTGCAAGCAACTGGAAATCTCAAAGATATAACCTTTGACTCTCTTGTGAAAAAGTTTGCTGAAAGAGAGAAAGCTTTTGGAAAGAAGACAACCCCTAAATCTTCTAAAGAGACTATGTGCCTTGCTCATAAAGAAAATCATCCTACTCAAGATTCTAGAAGAGGAAGAGGTGGAAAAAGACGAAGAGGAAGATATTTTAGAGGCAGGGGGGGCAAAAATTCTCAAGGAGAAAAGGTAGATTTACACTGTATTCGCTGTAAAAGAAATGGATCACATGATGCCTCTACATGCAAGCTACCATGGGACAAAATCGAGAAGAAACGAAACCAACAGAAAGGTAAAGCTGATGATAAAGACAAAGGTAAAGCACCTGAGTCCGCTCACTATGTTGAGGTACAATGTAACATTGGAGTAAATGAAGATTTGTTTAATGCTTCACTTGCTTCATGGAAAAATGATTGGTTGCTTGATTCAGGAGCAACCTACCACATGACTCATAGAAAATATTTTTTTGAAGATTTCACTGACAATGTTGATGGAGCAGTATACTTTGCAGATCAACCAAAAATCAAGCCATCAGGGCTTGGCACAATCAGGCTTAAACTGCCTAGTCTTCTAGACTTTCTTCTGGATCATGTTCTATATCTCCCACAACTCAAGAGAAACTTGTTGTCCTTGGTCCACATCCGCCAGCAAGGTCACTCCATTCATATGTTTGATGGCAAGCTTTAGGTAAGAAAAGCATCTGACCACTCACTTGTCATGAGGGGAATAGAAGAAGAAAGGCTTCTCAAACTGCAAGGAACATCTACTCACGCACAACATTTCTCATACAATTCTCATCATGAAGAAGGTACACTTCCATCAAGTTTATTATGGCATGCTAGATTTGGACATTTGAACTATGACAGTCTCCGCTTATTGAAGGAAAATGGTGTTGATTGTTTGCCTACAATTCCTTGAAAACTTAAGCAATGTGATGCTTGCATTCTAGGAAAGCATAACAAATAGTCTTTTCATGATTCACATTCAAGAGCACATAGGAAACTTTAACTCATTAATTCAGATTTATGTTGTCCAATGCATGTTTCTTCTGCAAATGGAAATAAATATATCATGACATTTATTGATGACTACACCAGAATGTGTTGGGTTTATTTATTGAAGAACAAATCTGATGCTTTTCAAACATTCAAGAATTTTCATAAATGGATTTAAAATGATGCACAATCTCATATTGGGTCTATTCGCCCTGATAATGGAAAAGAATACACAACAAATGAATTTGAAAACTATCTTCGCCAACATGGGATCAAACATCAAACAACTGCGGCTTATAATCCCCAACAGAATGGTGTAGCTGAAAGAATGAATAGAACAATCTTGGATATGGTACAATCCATGCTTTTCTTCAAAATGGTAAAGATAATGTTTTGGGCTGATGCTATTCTATGTGCTGCATATATAAATAATAGATGTCCATCTAATGCTATAAGAAATAAGACTCCTTATGAATTATGGTATGGACATGTTTGTTCGGTAACTCAGGGTCTTTAGTTCCACCTGTTATGCTTTGATACCAAAGGTACATAGAAAGAAACTTTGTGCTAGAAGTCGTAAGTGTATCTTCCTGGGGTATTCAAACACCTCCAAAGCATACCACCTCTGTGATAAAGTAAATAAGAAATTTGTTGTATCTAGAGATGTAATTTTCCTTGAATCATCCAAAACTGACAATGTTGTTGAGCGGCAACTTGATCTCTTGGATAGATTTGTAAAATCAAAATCATTTCAATAATTTGATAATCATATTCCACATCTTGAAGTGGGGATTCCTATACTGGATCAACATGTGGAATCTTCTTCTGAAGAAGACTCTCCCCCGCATGAAACTCCAACAACGGATGATGCTTTAAGTGATGTAATTGATAGACTTGGGAGACTCAATCTTGATTCAGTCCCAACTCAATCAACGGAGAAACCTGGACCATCTGAAAAAGGTCCCCCAAAGTGGCTAACCAAGACACTTGAAACCGTTCATCCTGATGAAATTGGAAAAACAGGAACCATAAATTCAAACCGACAAAATGGAGGTGATGTAGATGACTCTAATTCACCTGTTGATATGGATGTTTCTTATGATTGTGAATTGAACTTGTCTATATATTTTGAACCAACTTCAATTAAAGAAGCTACTTCTCATGATGAATGGAAAGAAGCAATGCAAAAGGAGTATGATGCCCTCATAAAGAACGACACTTGGAAGCTGGTTGATCCTCCATTTGGAACCAAACCAATTGGCTGCAAGTGGGTCTACAAGAACAAGTATAAAGCTGATTGCTCACTTGATAAGCACAAAGCTAGGCTTGTGGCAAAAGATTTGCACAAAAGGAAGGGGGCGATTATGATGAGACTTTTTCCCCCACAGCAAAATGGGCCACCATCCAGACACTCTTTGCACTAGCAGCTCAAAACGGTTGGAAAGTCCATCAAATGGATGTAAAAACTGCTTTCTTGAATGGAGATCTAAAAGAGAATGTCTTTATGTCACAGCCTGAAGGATTTGCTGTGAAAGGACATGAAAAAAAGGTATGAAAACTTGTGAAGTCCTTGTATGGGTTCAAACAAGCACCACGAGCCTGGTATGAAAAACTAACTGAGCATCTTCTGAAAATCAATTTCAATCTTTTTGATCTTGATGATGCAACTTTATTTGTCAAGAAAGTTGGCAAAGAAGTTGTATATCTTGTGGTATATGTCGATGATCTTTTAATGACAGGGAACAATGAAAGCTACAATGCATCCATAAAGAAGGAATTGGGGAAAAGTTTTGAAATGACTGATTTGGGCTATGTTCATTACTATCTTGGCATTGAAGTAACCCAACATCCAAAGTCCATATTTCTTTCTCAAAATAAATACAATGGAGATTTTTTAAATAGGTTTGGAATGACAGAGTGCAATCCTCTTACTACTCCAATGGAACAAAACTTAAAGCTCACATCTATTGAAGGAAAGGAATTTGAGGATGCAACAAAGTATAGACAGCTTGTAGGAAGTCTCAACTACGTAACTACTACCATACCAGACATTTCATTTGCTGTTGGAATCCTCTATAGGTTTATGCAAAAGCATTGTGAGGGACGTTGGTTTGCTGCAAAAAGAGTTCTAAAGTACTTGAAGGGAACTCAAGACTTTGGAATCAAGTACACACAAGTGGATAACTTCAGCTTGATCGGATACCCTAATTCGGACTTCGATGGAGACAAAGAAATTGGGGTATCTACTTTAGGATATTCTATGAGTCTTGGATCGTGAGCTGTCTCCTGGAGATCATGCAAACAATCAGTTCTAGTAGATTCCACAACACAAGCAGAATACATGGCAGCAGTTGAAGCAACAAAAGAAATTGTGTGGCTCAGGAAAATTCTTGAAGATTTGCAGGTAAAACAAGTACAGTCAACTCCACTGATTGAAAACACCTCTGCCATAAAGTTGGCCAAGAACCCAAAGTTCCATGATCGAACAAAGCACATCAATACTAAATATCATCTGATCCAACATCATGTTGAGGCCAAAACAATTCATCTCCATCATTGTTCCACAAATGAGAAAATTGCAAACATCTTCACCAAAGTGCTTGGAAGAGAAAAGCTTGAAAGATTCAAAATGATCCTTGGACTCATCAACATCCCTTCAGATTAAGGGAGGGAATGTTGACACCTAATCCTCATGATTGGGTGAATTTATGTAAATAATTAATTAGGAATGTGAACAGTCATCAGGAGATGAATTGAACAGTCACACCCTATTGTATATAACAAAGACATACCTTATACAATTAAAACAAATTCATTTTTCTACCTAATGGAGTTACTGACTGGCCTGACACTTCCAATTGTTATGGTGTAAACCTTGTAGGTTGTGGAAGGATAAGAGTAGCAACACTTCCATTTTTGTACTTGTGAGTGATAGACTTCCTTATTTCCATAATTTTTCTTTCAATTTTTCTTTCCAACTAGAATGCATTCTCCAATTAATCAACTTCCCAAAGGTGAACCTCATTTTAGATGTTACCCTTTAAAGTGCCTATGAATACATCAATCATATGCTCCTCTTGAATATCATTTACCCTAATATTTAATTTTTGGAAGTCCTCAATGTTCTTTGTCTTTCAACCCTTTTGTTTTAGATTTATCAATCTGCTAAAGAAGGTGTTTCTCTATGTATCCTCATAATTGGTTATAATTTCCTTCGTAAAAATTAACCATGTGATAAGTGGTTTACGAGAAAAAATCCATCGATACCATAAAAATTGATTGGGTTTTAAATATGAAGTTTCAATGCATGCATTTTCTGTGTGTTGAACATTATTGAGATCAAAATATTGCTCCATGTGTAGTACCCATGTCACCAAATCCTTGTCATCAAAATTCCTCATATCAATATTTGGAATATGATGGGTCTTCAATCAAAACTTGGATTCTTCAAACTCATGATTAACATTTATTTTTTCTCATCATGAGTTTCATCTAATACATTTTTGCTATTAGGAAACATTTCTTGTAGCCATTTTGTCAAACCTTGCTTCAAAACTTCCATATTCACTTTTAATTCATCCTTGAAACCTTCCATGTACTCTTTTAATCCATCCTTCAAACTGTCCATGTATTATTTTAAACCATTATTCAAACCATCCATCTTAGCTTCCATTTAATTTTTGGTTACTCTTTGCGAGAGTGAAACTTGTTGCACTTGGTCTTATAATTTTGATATATCACATTGCATTTCTTCATCTTCTTCTTATGCTATAGTAGATATTTTTTTTATTCTTACTAGGTGTTTCCATTTTCTTTCTTAGATTCATTTTGGAATAAAAAATGATATATATGCTTCATTATTCCCCTTGAATCACATCAAACTATTTTTTCAAACAAGACTTGTGCAACTTTTAAAAAATTCACATTTTTTTCTTGCTTTGTATGAGCTCAACATTGAATCTATTGTAGATCTATAATTTTAGATCTCCAAGGTCTGAAATTTCCTTCTATGGTAACTGTTGAGTCTTCTTTCCAACTCGAGCAGTTAGATTGAGATTGGAGCCTTCAAGAAAGAGTTATGCAAAATATCGCATGATGACCTAATTATAGACTAGTTCAGTAGAGTGAACTTGTATAGAATGCCATGTGTCGCTGTTTTTACCTTCAACTCTAAAAGTTATACAAGACACACTACCATCCATGAAATATCAATCACTTATTATGAAATTCAAATGCAATGCTCAGAGAGAAGGTTATGAATTTTCTTTTTAGGTCACCTGTTTTGACTGATTTCTAGAACCTACAACAACCCTAACTTCCTCGAATCATATCTTTGAACACATAGCGAATGAAGATCGAAAATTTGTACACAATGTTCAACAAGAGTTCAAGTCTATGTGGTTAAAATTTCAGCTTTAGAAGCCTCATATAAATACACTTATACTGAAAATTTGAAGATGACCTATTTAGAGGAGAAACCCTAGAATCCAAAGCCTTTGATACCAAATGTTAAGAAATCAACTCACAAAAAGATAGATGAACGACATAAAAACTATCCTCTTCAAGGGGGAAACCTCTTTTAATTTCATAAATGAATAATTCTTAGATGACACAAATGATAATGCCTCTGTGGTATATATAGGAGTCTAAGGGGTCAAAATACAATCAAATCCTACATAACAATAATAACAATAGTGGGCTTCTATGGGGTGCAACAATAACAATATGGGGGCTACACGGGCACAACAATAATAATAAGGGGATACACTAACAATAACAATAAGAGGGCTACACTAATATTATAGGTACCTAACAAAACTTATAGGGGTATCTTGCTCTCAACAGTGGAAGAATTGGTTTTTTCCACTATTTAAGGGTTGGAAAAATCTGTTAATAATCAAGAGAAACTTCCACCTTTTAACAAATTCTATGAAGATGATATGATTTTTATTTTTGATGATGTTTTCGATGGATTAGATTGTGCAGATTCCTTAAATTTGGATAAGGAGTAAGAACACAAAGGTGAGAACATGGTAGACCAAGATTTGGATTTGATTGCCCATTGGCCTCTACCTCTTCAAGAAAATTTTCATTGCATGCTGATAGACCAGAAAAAGCTACTCTCAAAGTATTATCTGAATAAGAGGACGAATGTAGAAGATAACCTCGATGATTTCTCATGTTTATGAATGATGGAGGTGAGGTACGATGATTTCTCTTGCAGGTTATTCCCTCATATATTAGAAGGCAGAGAAACATCATGGTAACATAGTCAACCCTTCAATTTGATCCACACTTGGAGGGAGTTTAAAGAGATATTTATTGAGATTTTTTTTTACCGACAAAACTCTTTCCATGCTACTTAAACAACTCAGAAGCTTGAAAATGGGAGAAAGAAAGAAACTGAAAGATTTTAATCATTGATTCAACCAAATATAGAATAAGTATCCCCCAAAACATAGATCCACACGACTTGATTACCGTCTATTAATACATGGCTACCTTACCTACTAGTATTTCCCACTTTGTAAAGAGAGTTTTGAAAGCAACGTTGGTAGTAAATTTTGCAGAGGCTATAACCTTTAAGAAGGAATTGCACATGATTGGGGTGATTACGAATGATGAACCATCAAAAGACTCCAAACATACTATTGGGTTGTGTTATATTCTTTCCACGACTAACCTACGTAGTGAACCGGGGGGTTAGAGTGGGGGTGGAGCCCCCCCTTCATTGCGTTGATTGCGCAGTAGGGGGGTCACAGGGGGGGTAGCAGTGCCCCTTTTCCGGGGGATTTGAGGGGGGCAGGCAGCTTATACGGGGTCCAGGGCAGCGCCTCAGGAAATTTTTTTTTGGACCCTGTTATCACTCAGGTTGTCCCTAGGCTCCTATTAGGGATACGGACGAGGTAACCACAAACCAATCTTCTGATTGCAGGTTCTAGCCCACCTGCAATCAGAGAGGGCTCTCTCCTTTAGATTCAACCTTAGTTGATGATTTTAGGCTAGCTTTCTGACTTCAAGGGAATGTTGACTGTGATTGGAGGGAAAGTAGGATTCTTGAGTAAAGAGGCACGGTAAAGTGTTATAAGTTTTGAACCATTGGGCATGGAGTCACAGATTGAGGCATGCGAGCGTTTTCTTGGTCACAAGAGGATACGGAGCGGGATAGCCGCGCAGGATACAATATTCATGCTGCTGAAATTATGGACTGAAAATCAGGGATGAAAGGCAAAAGAGAATCATTTCATCATGCTGACAAAGGGGAGAAGTGGATGAGTGGGATCCCAGAGCAGCTAAGAATTCCAAATACATGCACTCATATGTGAAAGAAATAGGGTAAACCAGAGCATTTAAGAATTCTAGCTCATAACTGTTTCTGAAGAAAACATCGAAAAGTGCAGAAATTGAACTTAAGGTGTATTTAAACAAATCTTAAGCTATTCTTTTTTCCTGCAACTTAGAAAGGCAGAAAGATGAAAAAAACATAAAATAAACAGGGAAGAAGAACACTTATTGGATCATGCAGGGACACAAGAATTCCGAGATCATTCCTTGGCTAAGAGAAAATAGAAAGTTGTTTCGCAATCCATGCTTTCAGCAATCTTTGATTATGAAAAATATGACAGTTACAGTGCGAGTCTTTACTCAGAGAAAATTGCTGGAAAAGAAATTGACCAACAACTACTACTACCAACCAACCAACCCTTTAGAATATCGCTTCAGGTGGTATTTATAAACAAAATATCAGGAAGACATCATTACAATTGACCCTGACAGGTCTGCTTAGAACTCTTCAAAAATCTAAATGATGCTGGAAATAAATGCAAGTAAATATTTTTGGCTGCGCTGGGGGCAGCTAAATAAGAACAGGTGACGAGGTGGCCCTTGGGGACCAGATGCAGTGCTGGTGAAGTGAATGTGCTTTGGGGCTGCAGTTCGGCTTTGGTGCGAATTGAATGTGCAATTATTATGATTTGAGAGCTTCAAGTGGTTTTGCTCTCCTTCTATGAATCTGCTGGAAGATATTCAATTTTCTCTTGCTTTGGGCCGCTGCTCAAGATATTCTCTGATACACTTTGCCGCTACGTTGATGATTCCCGCCGTCGACTGATACTCTTTGACACGCTTGAAGCCTGCTGATTTGATCTTATACACTTTAAACTCTGTGAATGATCTGCTGTTGTCTACAAACCGGATCCTTTGGCACGATTGGGCAATTTTCGGGCTCTTTCGGTGCGCAGTGGGCTTGGAAATCAGAATATTCCCTGAAGATTCCCCGAAATGGCCTATTTCCCGTAGCGATGCGCGAATAGCGCTTTGTGCTATTCGCGCATCGAAAACTGCCTTTGTTTCTTGATCTGGAGCTCCGAAGTGCGACTTTTCTTCCTGCGCGAAGCTTTTTCGGCTTTTCTGGCTACTGACGTAAGCACTGCGTCAGCTGTACGGCGGATGACGTCATCAGTGAGTCCCTGGTACAGCGCGACGTGGTGAGGTACTGGATGAACTGTTGGTGAAGAGGTTCTGATGCGATATCGCGTTATCGCGTCGGTGGGGAAGAGGGGGATCATTAGGTTGGGCATTTGGCGCTTGCGACTGCCGATATGTGATATCACAATATCGCATCAGTGGAGACGGAGGGGTGAATAGATTGGACACTTCGGCGCTTGCGATCGCCGATCGCCGATTTCGCGATGTCGCATCGGCGGGGGATGGATGGGCATTGTTTTGCATGAAAGTGAGATGGCGAGGTTGCGATGCGAAAACGACTTTGAGGAGAAAAGGTAAGTAAGTGGGTGTGAAGGGCTTTTGAAGGTTCGGAAGGGGTCCGACTACTTTGGGGGAAGTTTATACTTAGGAAGGAGTCCATAGTATCTAGAAGGTGGTTTCGGAGGTTGGGGCTCTTGCTTAGTTTCTGATAAAATAAACAATTCCCGGGACTTGCTATGGTTATTTTTCAACCAGGGAAGGGGATATTACATAGGGGAATTTACTTAAAATTAATACGGGGATGGGAAACATAGGGAGCTATATAATAATGTTAGTGGTTAGTGTGGAGATGGTAAGAAAGCGCTAAGTTCGGGGAGAACTTAGGCTGTTGCAGGGGGTAGGACCATACTTCGGGAGAAGAAATGGAACAACTTTGAGTAAAGCAGATCTTTACTCAACCAGAGTGATGAAGATGATGAACTAAAGAGGTATCAAGCAGATCTTGACCTCTTTTGGGGATGTTAGTTAATGATCGGGGGAAAGCAGAGAAGGGGAGTTAGTTATACCTCATCTGAGCCTTTTGCTTACAAATCTTTGTTGATACTGTCCTGCATGATATGATACCTGCGAACTTGGAACTTGTCAGCAATTTCAACAGCCTCAGAACTACCTACCTAGCCTACTTGCCTAGCATTTTTTCTTCTTTTGCTTGGGGGTGCACTTAGACTTGCAAACCCATCATACATTTTTCTTTTGATGCTTTCCTATCTACATACTACCTTTATTTCTTCCAGAGCCCAGATTAAACTATTGGACAGTTCTATTTCTCTACCTATCTAAGAGTCTGCCAAGATTAAACTGTTTGGACAGACTTACAATCTCTATATTCTAAAACATGAAATTTAAACCTAGGGAGACCAAGATTAAACTGTTTGGACCTCCCTTTAACTAGAAGTAGCGATACCAGGAACTTTACAAAATTTGAAGGCATTGAATGAATCTTGAAGTGGCCTTCTTCATTTGGAGACTGCTTGAGCAAATATGGAGCGTTGCAGCAAAGCAAAGTACAACATATTTGGCCTGTGAAATGCCAATCATGAAAAATGAATACTTGCTGCAGCAGGAGCTAACAGTGGCTCCACACGGGGATGGCTTCTCCTTGTGGGAAGTCAAGAACAGCAGGCCAGAACGCCTTGATTTTTAGTTTCTTGCTGTCCTCTGCAAAAAATTATTTCCTTCGGCCACTTTATTTCTTCTACCTACCTACCCTAACCAGCAACTGCTTTGCCGTTAGGTAAAATCAAATAACCAGTGCAGCCATTTAAGCAATTGTGAAACGAGATAATCTTGCTGACTGATCATTTCTGAACGCAAAAGTTTTGTCCGGGCGCATGCTTTTTCAACCAAAATTGTGGCATCCATCACTTGCCGCTGAAGCTTACGGTCTTCACTGAGAAAACATGTTAGCAAAATTTTGTTAAGCCAAAGTTCCATGTAATCTGCGATTGGATCAATGAACTTACACTGTGAGAGAACTTCCTCTGCTTTGTTTGAATCTTCAATAGAATCATGCAGAGTCTATGAATCAGCAGGTGGCGACATCTTCTCCTGAGTTGAGGACGGGAGAATTCGGCATGATTTAGGATCTTCCGAGTCGAGGGGAGCAGCTGCATCTTCGGTAATGAGCCTAGCAGATGATCCTTTTGTCTTTCCCTTGGATCCCAGATCACACAGAATCCTCAGGTCCTCAGGTAACAATGTTCCCTCCTGAATATGGGCATGGGAGCTTAGGTATGATTCCGGGTTCTTTGGGCTGGAAGGATCAGTTACATCGTCGGTAATGACCCTAGCTGTTGATCCTTCTGTCTTTCCCTTGGAACCCAGATCATACTCAAACTGTAATTCAGGAGACAACACTATTTCTCGTTGAACTGGAGGAGGAAGATTTTGGCAAAACTCTTGAGGGTTGCGAAAATCATAACACTGACTTTGAGCTCCGAAGAGTTCAATTTCATTCTCATATTTTTGCACAACAAACTCAAGGAACAATTTATTCCGGCTGCCAGGTATTGTTGACAATACCTTTCTGAAAAATCTATCATCAAGCTCAAACTCTGATAAACTTTCTCTGCATTTTTCTAAAGCTTCTTCTATCAGAAGTTCTTCCCAAGATTCGGTCATTCTCTTTTGTTGTTAATACATGAGACACTTGGCTGTAACATTTGGTTCATTCCTCAGTGGAGCCTTTGATTGAAATTTAAGTGGAGTTGCCTGGTGGATGTCTGGACTCTGAAGTGCCTGATCTCTGTCCACCATCAAAGATCAGAACTAAACATGACAAGCCTTCAAAAATAGGAGCACTTCCTCCATTGAGGTTTAAAGATGAACCGCGCATGTGAATCCCCAATGGTGCGCGCAGATACAGGTCGACCGAGGCTTTAACAAGTCGGTTTCTTCCACTGTAGAGCTGCAGATTGATTGCATTGATTTATCTGAGGAGGTCCCCAGTGGAGTCGCCATTATGTTATCACTCAGGTTATCCCTAGGCTCCTATTAGGGATACGGACGAGGTAACCACAAACCAATCTTCTGATTGCAGGTTCTAACCCACCTGCAATCGGAGAGGGCTCTCTCCTTTAGATTCAACCTTAGTTGATGATCTTAGGCTAGCTTTCTGACTTCAAGGGAATGTTGACTGTGATTGGAGGGAAGGTAGGATTCTTGAGTAAAGAGGAACGGTAAAGTGTTATAAGTTTTGAACCAATGGACATGGAGTCACAGATTGAGGCATGCGAGCATTTTCTTGGTCACAAGAGGATACGGAGCGGGATAGCCGCGCAGGATACAATATTCAGGCTGCTGAAAGTACGGACTGAACATCAGGGATGAAAGGCAAAAGAGAATCATTTCATCATGCTGACAAGGGGGAGAAGTGGATGAGTGGGATCCTGGAGCAGTTAAGAATTCCAAAGACATGCACTCATATGTGAAAGAAATAGGGTAAACCAAAGCATTTAATAATTCTAGCTCATAACTGTTTTTGAAGAAAACATCGAAAAGTGTAGATATTGAACTTAAGGTGTATTTAAACAAATCTTAAGCTATTCTTTTTTCCTGTAGCTTAGAAAGGTGGAAAGATGACAAAAACATAAAATAAACAGGGAAGAAGAACACTTATTGGATCATGCAGGGACACAGGAATTCCGAGATCATTCCTTGGCCAAGAGAAAACAACAAGTTGTTTCGCAATCCATGCTTTCAACAATCTTTGATTATGAAAAATATGACAGTTACAGTGTGAACCTTTACTCAGAGAAAATTGCTGGAAAAGAAACTGACCAACAACTACTACTACCAACCAATCAACCCTTTACAATATCGCTTCGGGTGGTATTTATAAAAAAAATATCAGGAAGACATCATTACAATTGACCCTGACAGGTCTGCTTAGAACTCTTCAAAAATCTAAATGCTGCTGGAAATAAATGCAAGTAAATCTTTTTGGCTGTGCTGGGGGCAGCTAAATCGGAACAGGTGACGAGGTGGCCCTTGGGGACCAGATGCAGTGCTGGTGAAGTGAATGTGCTTTGGGGCTGCAGTTCGGCTTTGGTGCGAATTGAATGTGCAATTATTATGATTTGAGAGCTTCAAGTGGTTTCGCTCTCCTTCTATGAATCTGCTAGAAGATATTCAATTTTCTCTTGCTTTGGGCCGCTGCTCAAGATATTCTCTGATACACTTTGCCGCTACATTGATGATTCCCACCGTCGACTGATACTCTTTGACACGCTTGAAGCCTGCTGATTTGATCTGATACACTTTAAACTCTGTGAATGATTTGCTGCTGTCTACAAACCGGATCCTTTGGCATGATTGGGCGATTTTCGGGCTCTTTCGACGCGCAGTGGGCTCGGCAATCAGAAGATTCCCTAAAGATTCCCCGAAATGGCCTATTTCCCGTAGCGATTCGCGCTATTCGCGCATCGAAAACTGCCTCTGTTTCTTGAGCTGGAGCTCCGAAGTGCGACTTTTCTTCCTCCGCGAAGCTTTTTCGGCTTTTCTGGCTGCTGACATAAGCACTGCGTCGGCTGTACGGCGGATGACATCATCAGTGGGTCCCTGGTACAGCGCGACGTGGTGAGGTACTAGATGAATTGTTGGTGAAGAGGTTCTGATGTGATATCGCGATATTGCGTCGGCGAGGAAGAGGGGGATCATTAGGTTGGGCATTTGGCGCTTGCGACTGCCAATATGCGATATCGCAATATCGCATCGGTGGAGACGGAGGGGTGAATAGATTGGACACTTCGGCGCTTGTGATCGCCGATCGCCGATTTCGCGATGTCGCATCGGCGAGGGACGGATGGGCATTGTTTTGCATGAAAGTGAGATGGCGAGGTTGCGATGCGAAAACGGCTTTGAGGAGAAAAGGTAAGTAAGTGGGTGTGAAGGGCTTTTGAAGGTTCGGAAGGGGTCCGACTACTTCAGGGGAAGTTTATACTTAGGAAGGAGTCCATAGTATCTAGAAGGTGGTTTCGGACGTTGGGGATCTTGCTTAGTTTCTGATAAACTAAACAATTCCTGGGACTTGCTATGGTTATTTTTCAACCAGGGAAAGGGATATTACATAGGGGAATTTACTTAAAATTAATACGGGGATGGGAAACATAGGGAGCTATATAATAATGTTAGTGGTTAGTGTGGAGATGGTAAGAAAGCGCTAAGTTCGGGGAGAACTTAGGCTGTTGCAGGGGGTAGGACCATACTTTGAGAGAAGAAATGGAACAGCTTTGAGTAAAGCAGATCGTTACTCAACCAGAGTGATGAAGATGATGAACTAAAGAGGTATCAAGCAGATCTTGACCTCTTTTGAGGATGTTAGCTAATGATCGGGGGAAAGCAGAGAAGGGGAGTTAGTTATACCTCATTTGAGCCTTTTGCTTACAAATCTTTGCTGATACTGTCCTGCATGATATGATACCTGCGAACTTGGAACTTGTCAGCAATTTCAACAGCCTCAAAACTACCTACCCAGCCTACTTGCCTAGCATTTTTTCTTCTTTTGCTTGGGGGTGCACTTAGACTTGCAAACCCATCATACATTTTTCTTTTGATGCTTTCCTATCTACATACTACCCTTATTTATTCCAGAGCCCAGATTAAACTGTTGGACTCTTCTGTTTCTCTACCTATCTAAGAGTCTGCCAAGATTAAACTGTTTGGACAGACTTACAATCTCTATATTCTAAAACATGAAATTTAAACCTAGGGAGACCAAGATTAAACTGTTTGGACCTCCCTTTTAACTGAAAGTAGCGATACCAGGAAAACTTTTACAAAATTTGAAGGCAATTGAATGAATCTTGAAGAAGCCTTCTTCATCTGGAGACTGCTTGAGCAAATATGGAGCGTTGCAGCAATGCAAAGTACAACATATTTGGCCTGTGAAATGCCAATCATGAAAAATGAATACCTGCTGCAGGAGGAGCTAACAAACCCTATATTAGGTTGGGTGAACCTACCTATGGTTTTTGGCCATGGTTTTGGACCCAATGGTTTTCGGTCCATGGTATTTGATGCTTCGTCATGTATAAATATGTATTGTAACATTGAAAGGAGCATAAAGAAAAATGAAGCTGGTAGTCCCAGTTTTGGGATCCAGTGGGAAATCTCCGTGTATATGTGTTTTATGTGTTATGCTCTCGCATTTTTATTTTTCCTGTGATTTAAAAATCGTATGCAGGTAATTTCTGTACGGGGTTAAAACCTACATTTGGTATCAGAGCTATTTCGGCTTCAAGGGGACGCCTTTATTGTTGAGGGGTTTCGCTCGGGCCTGTGGTAGACCCTGTTTAGTGGGAGATCTGCGAGATCGATTATGGTGGTGGAAGAAGATGGCGAGCAGTGGAAAGATAGAGATTGAGAAGTTCAATGGTCAGAGTTTTGAGTTGTGGAAACTCAAGATGGAGGATTTGTTGGTGGATAAGGATCAGTGGATCGCGGTAGATCTGGGTACTAAACCAACGGGAGTGACCGATTAAGAATGGTAGAAGTTGGATCAGAAGGCAAAGAGTACAATACAATTGTGTGTCTCAGATTCAGTATTGTTGAATGTATCAGGGGAAGCTACGATGAAGGCTCTGCGGGAAAATTTAGGGACTTTGAACCAATATAAGTCTCTGGTGAATAAACTATTCCTGTGGAAAAAGTTGTATAACCTAAGGATGAAAGATGGAGACTCAGTGGCAGAGCATCTGAATGCGTTTAATACTATGGTAAGTCAGTTATCATCTGTTGATATTAAAATTTCAAATGAAGATAAGTGCATCAGTCTGTTGTGTTCTCTACC
>APFE030173639.1:35218-124962 GCA_000404065.3 Pinus taeda | reverse complement strand
AGTCCCGGTTTTGGGATCCAGTGGGAAATATCTGTGTATATGTGTTTTATGTGTTATGATCTCGCATTTTTATTTTTCTTGTGATTTAGAATTCGTATGCAAGTCATTTCTGTACGGGGTTAAAACCTACAAATACCAGTACAAAGTCATAGCCTTATTCTAGGAAGGCTAAAGTGAAAGAATCACCAGATATCGAGAGCTTCACTAAGATGGTGAATACGCCAATGAACGGAATTTTAGAGATAAAGAAAACTTTAAGTGAGACTGTCACTAATAGAAAGCCTCTTGAGTCCTTCCCTTTTCGAAGGAATAATAATAAGAACAAAAATCATGTTGTTGAATCTACACAAAGTTTGAATGTTGTGATGAACATAGAAAGCATTTCCATGGAAATTTTTTATTATTTCCATCAACAATATCATTCCGATAAGCATGCCCTTAGTGGAATAGCAACATGAATGCTCTGGCTGCACACATTGTAGATACACTATTAGCTAATGAGCAAAAAAAATAAGTAGATGAATTAGAAGAACTTCCAGCATCTGAGGACAGAAAAGAGTAGGACATGCAATGAATGTGTATCATTGTATTTACAATGATGATAAGAAGGATGCAAAATAACCCAAATAGAATGAGCCCCCTCGTCAGAAGAAAAATGGTCGATAAAGTCTAAGGAGTAAAGGGTCCATCTCTAAACATGAATTGACAAGCCATAAGTTAAAAGAGTAGTTACTCAGAAGAATCGCACAACCTATGAGTCCCGATCAGACTACATAGAGTAAGTCCGGAGACGTAGCCATGTCTAAGAGCACTTCCTCGAGTAACTATTGGGAACAATGATAAGTCTAGTGGGGTGAATCAATATCAATGCTAATTTTAAACTTTATATGTCTATTTACTTTTCTTATTCAAGCTTGGAATTCCTCCATATAATTAGTAGAAATATGTAATATGGAAGAAACATGAAATCAACATACAAGCATACACACTATTGTAGCCTATATTGTGTTTTAAGTTTATTTATCAGTTATATCACTATTGGGCATCTAAAATTTTTGCAAGGGTTCAACCTTAATGAAGCTCTATTTTTTTCTTTATATCCACAAAATACAAAGGGAAATGAAGGAAAATATTAGATTTACAGAAGAAAACAAGTGTTAAAACATTAACACTCGACCCAAAATTTTATATGCTACATTCTAAAGTTTGTCAGGTCTGCAATATGGGTGGTTGGCTCTGAACCACCGATTGCGATCACTGATTGGGTTCTGGACCCAAAAATTCATATGGCATATTTTATAACATCGGCGCGTCCATCAAGCGTTAATACATATGTTGGTGTATTCAAAGATTACTGATTGTGATATGGGTAATGCCTCGATAGTCGTGCGAGCAGTGTTAAAAGTGGAAAAAGCACGTCTTACATTATATTTTCAAAAGCGTAGATACAAAGGGCTTATATATAAGTTCAATATTTTTAAAGGCACATAAAGGGTCACTTGCAATTACGACGGTTAGACTCGATACTTCTACTGCCAGGTCCACCATATCATAGAGTTGTTAAGACTAGGTTTGATACATCCTTTAAGAATCGCCAATTGCAATTACGATTTATATCAGAAAGTCAATGCAACACTAGACATGTAGATCTGATGGGTTTATCAAATCATATTGATTCGTTTTTAGTTCCACTTCATGAGTTTTATGTTGATTTTGCTGTGTAAATGGAAAAATCAGTATTAAAACTAAATTTAGAAAAGAGGCAGTGGGTCAAATTTCTTGGTGTTTTAGCCAATCAAAACACCTATTCATATTTAAGTCCAGATTTAGGTATGGCTAACACAATTTATCAGGACCAGAATGGATTAATCATCATCTAAGCATATACGAAAGAACCAAGTGGTCGATTAACACAACAGTCAAATATTATTGTCTTCTTGTGAATTTAGTTGTTTTTTGTTATGTTATGTCTTTGAGGTATCTTTTAACCTCTGTAAATTTTGTAATGGTTTTTAAATTTGGATAGTTAGAAAAATAGTTTAGCAATTTGACAGTTTAACAACTGTTCTACAAATGTAGAAAAGGAAGAAAAATTACACAGAGGGGGTTCGAATTTTGGAGAACCAGGCCACTGTATTTCTGATAACATCATTGATTAATGAAACAACTAGAAGTTTCCATTAGTTGTTACATATAATTTCTAAGTCTCACTATCATGTGGCATGCAATGTTTTCTCCTTTTTAAGTATATTAATGAAGCTGCAGGGTAAAATCCCTTTAAGAGCGTTACTATACTTAATGTCCTCATTTCCTTTCTAAGTTATAGATAGTAGTTTCTGTGAAAGACCAACATATTGTCTACGATTTATTCCTCATGATAATAATTCATCTTTGTTATAGATAATAGTTCCTGTGAGAGATCAACATACTGTCTTTAACTTCCCTTTCAGAGTTTCCTCATTCCTCCTTTATATTTAAAGGCAAATGGCATTCTGAGAAGTTTTGGTCATACATGTGTTAAGAGTCTAAGGCCAAGTTTTCCAAGTCCTTCATTTGGTAATCTAATAAACAATAAGTGACAGTACATAATATTTATTAATTTCTTAAGCACAATTTCCCTACAGCCAGGAAATTGATTTCTTAATGAACAACATTAATTGACATCGTTGTCAGGGAGAGAAGAGAAGAAGGTTTTTCCCCGGGTTTCAATATTTTCCACTAGTTGTTCAGTGAAGAGGAAATATTTGGCTATTTTGAATCAAAATAATAACTCTAGCTTCAAGAAGGCCCCATACAAGATCAGACACTTCACAAAAGAAAGTTTTAGCTCTTTTACATTCCAATTACACCAGTTCGTACATTGTCTACATCAAGCAACAATGAACATTCATCTGGTAAAGAATCATCTTTTTCATCATCTTCATTTCAAGAACCTAGATGTCAAGAACAATCTTTTGAGTCTATTACTTTTCATTTACCTACTATAGTTAATCAACCTCAGCCAACAACCACATTACCACATGTGCACATTTCATCCACCTCTTAGTCAGGTTCCACATCTGTTCGTAATCAACGTTCAATAAACATGGCAGTACCTGCATTCCTGATGAATAGATATGCACCTCTTCAACTACCGCAACCTTACAATCAAATGCTGGAGGATTACCTCAAAATTATTCCTCATTTTTTAGTAGAAGATGAACAAAGTGTAGAGAATCATGTGTCAATATTTTGCAATTTTGCAGCAAACAAAGATATTGAACATGTCGATGTTGCTCTAAGACTGTTTTTTTAGTGCTTGGATGGAGAAGCAAGGAAATGGTTCAAAGGAATTCCCAATAATTCTATTCCTTCTTAGGAAGAGATGGAACGTGTGTTTATTCTGAGATGGGGAGAAAAAAGAGACCATGGATATTCATTAACATAATTTAATGCCTTAAAGAAAAATTCTGATGAAACTGTCGCTGAATTTATGAGAAGATTCATAAAATTGTACAATAGTCTCCCAATAGAGATTAGGCCTCCTCCTGCTGGTGCGAAAATAAATTTTGCAGGGGCTTTTGAATTAACTTTTAGATTTACATTAAGGTAAAGGAGAGATCCAACCCTTGATCAGATTTGAACAGATGCTTTAGAGATACAAGCAAGTCTGGTGGCTGCATGAAAAGCACAAGAAACACATCCTACCCAAGTCAAGGGAAAGGCAAAGATGGAATCCTCTCAAATTCAAACATTCGAGGATATGTGTGATGTAATTAAAATTTTGTCAGATAAGGTAAGTAGATTAGAGTTAGAAAATAAGAGCTTTAAGAAGCAAACACAATATAATAAGAAATTTAATCTGCAATATAGAAGACAACATTTGCAAATCTTGTAAAGGGAAAGGAAAGATCAAGATCAAATTCAAGCACCATTATATATAGAGGCAGATCTTGTTGAAAAAGAAGAGCATATTGAAGATCAAATTTTTACATTATATGCAGTGGATGAAGACGAACTTGGTATCGAAGAAGAAGAGTATGAATATGATGAAACATATGCCATTCATGATCAAATTGATGAATATTGGAAACAATTTTTTGATTTTATGTAGGCTGAACTACATAAGAAATATGTCTTGAGATCGAGGAAGAGGTCAAGAAAACAAGAAAATGGAAGTGAGCAACAAGTTTCAACTTCCTCACCAAAGGCGACTCCACAAGAATCTTAGTTTACAAAACAAGTGAATAAAGGAAAGAAGCAACATAATGGAAGTGGAAAGACACAGATACTTCAAGGTGAGTCTTCTCCAGATCAAATTCAAAAAATTCCTTCGGAGAAACTTGCTTTAATTCCTCAAGTAATTCCAACCATGAAGAAAGATGAAGATGAGAACGAAAGGACTGCTAATAGTCTTACCGAGGAGTTGGAAAAGGAAGACAAACTAGTAGTGATTTTTGGTCTGCATGTGGAGGAAGTAGATACTTCAATACCTCCTTTTGATATTTCATTATTGGTCCATGAATTCCTCTTCCATAATTGTATGTTTGATTTGGGATCTTCACACAATCTTATGCCTTTGTCACTAATGAAGCAACTAGATCTACAAGTTACCAAATCCTATAGGGATTTTATTCTTGTGATTCAAGAAAAGTCATGTGTCTAAGGGTTATTAAGGATTTGGTAGTATCACTAGCCCAAATTCCAGCGAGAATCTTGGTCATGGATGTAGTCGTATCAGATATCCCTGATAGATTTGGAATGCTTCTCTCTAGGTCCTAGGGGGCTAAATTGGGTGGTGTTTTGAAACTGGATTTTACATATGCTATTATATGAATTTTTGGTGGGGAAGAGAGCAGATTGTACATAGAAACTAGATTTGTAAAAAAAAATACAATAAATGGAGCAAGTAATTCACCTATATATATTTTTACATAGTTACCAAAGAATCCATAGTACAAACCTTTTTTTGTCAACGTTTCAAATCCCACTCAAGACCCATCATCAGGAATTTATGAATGATGATATAAGAAGAGCTTATTTGAAGGAAATAAATAATAATGAGGAGAATAGATTTAAGGATCAGCTAAATGTCGGCTTGATTTTATAATAATTAATTGTAAATTTTTGAATAAATTATTTTTAATGCTGAGTTTAATATATTAATTTTTACTGATGAGTTAATATATTAATTTAAATTATTATTATTAAAATCATTAACCTTAATGCTAATAATAATTTTAATAATAATAACTCACCTGTATATAGTCAGGAGAAGGATGAATTTTCTTACTTCACACTGTATGATAATGCAGAGCTGGCTAAAGATAATCAGAAGCAACTTGCTTCAGCCAATGTAATTACAGAGCTGCAGACTGAAGAAGTGTGGAAATGCTTCTTTGATTGAGCTTATTCCAAGTGAGGAACATATGTTGGTTTTCTTCTAATTGTGCATCGAGGGAATATGTTCCATTTTTCTTTCAAATGAGAGTTCAAGGCAATAAATAATGTAGCTGAATATTAGTCCTTGGTTATTGATCTATAAATAGCTAAATAGATGGGAGTTAAGTCAATTTCTACTTTTGGAAATTCGGAGTTGAACATTAAGCAAGTAAAAGATCACTGCCAAACAAGACACCCTAGGCTTAGGGCATACAAAATTGAGGTATGGGTTTTTATTGAGAACGTTTTTGAAGCTTTTAACATACAATTCATTTCAAGAGATGAGAATAGATTAGCCGATTCATTAGCTGTGTCTACTAGTACTTTCAAGCATCATATTAATCCAAGACTAAGATATGAGGTAGGGATGATACATAGACCCTCTATTCTTGATAAGGTTAAAAATTGGCAAGCTTTTGAAGAGGATCATCAGATTAAGGAATTTTTGACCACAACTGAGGAGTATTAGGGCATAGAAATTGATCAGGATAAAGAAGAAACAATAGAAGTTGCAGAAATCAGTGGTTCAAAAGATTGAACAGCTAATATGAAGATTTTTCAATTGGAGGATAATATTTTTCCAAAGGGACTTATTCCTCTTGAAAGATTTTCTAACCCCAATAATGTGGCTGTTTGCTCAGGGAAGTTTTCATAGGATGAACATATTTAGGATCACAACATTGGAACTTAGGAGAAATTCAGAATGAATTATTTTTTCAAGATTAATTGGAAGAATGGTTCTGGATTAACCACTCAAATGTTAATACCGTAATAAATAGAAGATTTACATCACCTGAGTGAGGTGAGTCATGTACATATGTATGAACTTGTACTTAAATAAGCTTAGGTGTTGAGTATGTGGTTTTTCAGTTGCAATTTTTTAGTTTAATCATTAGTTGATGAATAAGGGTGAGTTTCCTAGTTGGAAACAGGTTTACAGAGGTGTCAGATTCTTGGGTTTCAGTTTTCATATTTTAGTCTTTTCACAGTTTTGGACTCCATGCCCAACTAAGGCTACTGATCTATGACTCTGAATGTTTTTCTATCAAAGCGCAAGTATCTTATCACTGCAGATATTGGCGAGGGTTCATTATACACATTTTACACAGTTAAGTTTGGTGAAACAATGTATGACTCCATGCCTAAGGAGAAGGCACTGACTGTGGTTCTTAGTGCTTCCGAGGCAAAAGAACTATCCCCAGTTGGAGCTAGATGTTGTAGCTTATATTGTGTTTTAAGTTTATTTATCAGTTATATCACTATTAGGAGTCTAAAAATCATTGCAGGGCTTCAACCTTAATGAAGCTCTCTTATTTTCTTTATACCCGTAAAATACAAAGGGAAATGAAGGAAAAGATCAGATTTACAAAATAAAACAAGTGTTAAAACATTAACACTAGACTCGAAATTTTATATGCTACATTCTAAAGTTCGTCAGGTCCACAATATGGGTGGTTGGCTGCACAGTGCTGACTGCGATTACCAATTTGGTTCTGGACCCAAAAATTCATATGGTATATTTTATAACATCGGTGGGTCTGTAAAGTGTTAATACATATATTGGTGTATTCAAAGATTATCGATTGTGATATGGGTAAGCCGAGCCTGAGAGGATATATATTGTGTTTTATGATTGCAGTGGGTTCGTCATATTAATAACACATTGTGTATAATATATATATATATATATATAATATATTATATATATATATATATATATATATATATATATATATAGATATATATATCTATATATATATATGGAAAACACCAATTGCCGATTACGATGAGGGCTGTGCCTCGGTAGTCGTGTGAGCAGTGTTAAAAGTGGAAAAAGCACATCTTTCAATATATTTTTGAAAGTGTAGATACAAAGGTTTTATCTATAAGTTCAATATTTTTAAAGGTGCATAAAGGGCCACTTGTGATTACAATGGTTGGACCCGATACTTCTACCGTCAGGTCCACCATATCGTAGAATTGTTAAGACTAGGTTTGATACACCATTTAATGATTGCCGATTGTGATTTCAATTTATAATGAAAAATCAATGCAACACTAGATAGGTGCATCCAATAGGTTTACCAAATCAGATCGATTCCTATTTAGTTCCACTTCATGTGTTTTGCATCGATTTTGTTGTGTAAATGGAAAAATCGACATTAAAACTAAATTTAAGAAAGAGGCAGTGGGTTGAATTTCTTGGTGTTTTGGCCAATAAAAATGCCTAATTCATATTTAAGTCTATATTTAGGCATGGATAACACAATCTATCAAGACCAAAATGGATTAATCATCATCTAAGAATATACCAAAGAACCAAGTGGCCGATTAATAGAGCAATCAACAATTATTGTCTTCTTGTGAATTTAGTTGTTTTTTGTTATGTTATGTTCTATTAGGTATCTATTAACCTCTGTAAATTCTATAATGGTTTTTAAATTCGAATAGTTAGAAAATTAGTTTAGCAGTTTGACAGTTTCAAAACTGTTCTACAAATGTATAAAAGGAAGAAAATTTATAGAGAGAGGGTTGGAATTTTGGAGAACTAGGCCACTGTATTTCTGATAACATCATTGATTAATGAAACAACTAGAAGTTTCTAGGAGTTGTTACATATAATTTGTAAGTCTCGTTATCATGTGTCATGCAATGTTTTCTTCTTTTTAAGTATAGTAATGAAGTTGTAGGGTAAAATCCCTTAAAGAGCACTCCTATACTTAAAGTCCTCATTTCATTTCTAAGTTATAGATAGTATTTTTTGTGAACGACCAGCATATTGTCTTTAACTTCCCTTTCCAACTTTCCTCGTTCATCATTTATATTTAGCAGCAAATGGCATTCTGAGAAGTTATGATCACACACGTATTAAGAGTCTTATGCCAAGTTTTCCAAGTCCTTCATTTTCTAATCTAATAAACAATAAGTGACAGTAAATAATCTTTATTAATTTCTTAAGCACAACTTCCATACAACCAAGAAATTGGTTTCTTAAGGAACAACATACACCATGAACATCATACACATGAGATGCAAGATTTTATGTGAAAACCCTTTCAGGAAAATAACATAAAAGCTTGGTGTTTTTATTGATGTAAATAAGAGAACTCACTCTTTTATCTTGTCCTAACGATGAACCAAACTTGCTAGTTAGAAACATGTCAACAAATGAATTATGATGTGATTATCACTAAAAAACTATCTAAAAAAAAGGAACTTACTTTATTACATGAGTATGCTTTGTGAGAACCCACTCATAGGAAGCGCTATCTCTGTTTGATTATTTGCTAGCACCGACTAGCAGGAAGTGCCAACTCCCCCTTTTTGTAGACATCTATCCAACTTACCAGAAGCACCATGTGTAGCACCAACCTTATGAATGTTTTGCAAGTAACTTATAGCTCCTTGGATTTTTACAAGCCAACTTGTAGGAGCCACCAACCCCTAATCCTTCTCAAGCACCCACAAGGGATGGAAACACCAATTTCCTGTATGCATGCAGCAACCCACAATCATGGGGGATTCAACCAGTGAACCGTTGACATATCACATGCGCTCATGACATATAAAACAATACCCTTAATTTGACTACATATTGGAAAATTCCTCTAAAAATCACATTATCTAACCCCCTAATGATATGAACCCAATAAAACTTCCTAATTGTAAAATCCCCTACTTTCACTAGATATTGTAGGTATACATTTTTTTAGTAACATTTTTTATACCCCTTTATATTTTTTCATTAACTTTAAACTCCATTTTTTATATATTCCAATATAAAAACCCTTTACCACTATAAATCCCCCAATATATTATGTTAGTTTTTCCTCAATATATATCCCCCAATATGAACCCATGTGGTATGATATTTCTCCCCTAGTGATGCCCCCATGCGCACACTCAAATAAGAATAAGATGTTCTCTATAATTTGGTAGCCACTCTTAACACTAGTACAAAATGGATAATTAGTTACTAAAACAATGATTAAAATTGGCATATAAATGACTATTTTTTAGTCAGTGACTAGTAGTATCTAATTTATAGTATCTTATAAGACGACCAACTTTTAGTCATTTTTAGCTTAGTCATTAATTGATTTTTCCAATTCTATCATCTAGTAGTATATTTAGTCATTAATTTGGTCATTAATTTAGTTATTAATTTAGTCATTAATTATCACAATTAATGACCAAATATACAACAAAATATATTACTATATGATCATCTGAGAAAAGCAAGTAATGACCAAATAAATATGACTAAATTTTTGTCATATTATAAGATACTGTAGATTAGCTACTAATAGTTGTATATATGCAAAATTTAGTTGTCATTTGTAATGAAAAATTAATCATTTGTAGTAGTCATTTATATTTTTTGGTAGTTTCATATTCATTATATAAATGACTAGTTTAGTAGTTTATATTCATTTCATTTATTTTCATTAATAATAATTATAAACGACTAATTTGATCATATATTCATTTTATTTGTGGTCATCGTTAATCAATATAAACTACCAATTTAGTAGTTTTAGATTGATTTTATGTGTTCATTATTAATCAACATAGATTAATTAGTATGATTTTGTGACTAAATTAAAAAAATATCATACAATGTGAATTGGTTCATATAATATGAAAATTCAAAATTACATATGTTAGTTAAAATACTAAACAATATCAAGTGCAACTATAAATAATTTCAACCATAGAAATTATATTATATGAAATGTCATGTATTACAATATGAGTTTCCAATTTAACATTGGTTGGACTATAATTTACACATGAAATGTTGTTTCATCACTATAAAACATTATCATTGTGATGTCAAGTCATTGCAAGTGAATTCACTAACAATGAAGAATTAAACATCAACCTCTATGTGTGTGTGTTATGCAGGATATTGGCTTTAAGGGTACCACCAGACTGGTTCTCTTCTCTCCCTTTTTTCATTTGTCACTGCAGTGTTAGTCTTCTCCTCTTTCTTCAAATCCTACTGCTTACCGTCAATACTAAGTTCCTTTTTTGAAAAAAAAAAGAACATAGAATGCAGAGTGTAAGACATAAAAGATGGTGAACATGAGAACGCAAATGAAAGTAGACTATAAAGGATTTATATTACATATACCTCAACATCAACAATGTTAAAGCCATTCTTCCCCACAAGAGCAAGAAACTCGAACAAGTTTTCTTCAGTTGAGTGATAGTGGACACTATTTGGCCAGATGACCTATATAAACAAATTAAAGTAACCATGGAAAAAAACACCTTAGTAACTTAGTATTCAACCTTCGGGGAAAGCTTAGGCGCAATCATGCCAACTAAGTTACATGCTAAAAAGCTCAAGCTATAAATAACTTGTTAAAACAAATAATTTGAGGTGTGATGTTGAATCCTTGTCATTTTATTCCCACCAACAACTTGTTTTCTAATGCATGAACTTGGTCAAGTATATAAACAACACGTTCTCAAATAACAACATGAAAGTAAACTTTTCTAATAATCATGAAAATATTTCAATACAAAATAGTTAAAATGAATTCAATCAATATTGTGTAATATTGATTTCATCTTCAAGCTTCGGTTGTTATTTAAATAGACATAATTACCAAGTACTTTCGATTTCATATTTAAAATACAAATAAAAATCAAAATAAACTTTCAAAATACAATCAAACAATAAAGAGAGGGTATCATGGAATGGACATTGGAATTATAAAAAAAAAATGTTTACCTATCCATCGATATCTAATCATGCATTCCTAAAACATTTACTTGCCCAAAATAAGCATGAGGTGAAGGAATTAAATAATTCAAAACCATAAGAATACTTACTAGAACATTTCCAAAGTCGATGGCTGAAGCTCTTGAAGGATCTCTAACAACAAATGAATCATATCCAAGACATAATCTCTATATTGTCTCCCCATCCTTTTTCCAATCACATTTCGTGTAACCTACCCACACCAGAGTCAAGTAACAATCAAACGAAGGAATTGACATTTGTTTTTATCTTTTATATGTATAAACTTTGAATATAATTTGTTTTGGTAACAATAATTTGTATTTAGAACCTTCTTGTCATGAGAATGTGTCAAACAAGTAGACCATTAGAAAAATTTACCTCAATGAGGTCCTCTAACAATTTCTACAATAGCAATATTTGTCTTGTCATGATATCTTGGATAGAAAAAAGAACATATCTGCAAATGAAAAAGCCATATATTACTTATGTTCAAACTATGTATATAGTGTATTCTTAGGTAACTTTTTAAGATGTCCCTCTACCTTTACGAAAGAGGATTGTAGCTTGGTTAAACTCTTTATCCTTTCGTTCAAAATCAATTTTTGCAAGATAAATGTCACACAGTATTCTTTCCCATTTCTCAGCATGCTAGATATGATAAATTGAAAGTCACATAAAAGAAAAAGAAAACCATTTTCTAACCAAAACAAATACAAACAATGCCTCTAATAAAAGTTCACACCTTAGAAACTACTTTGCCACGTGATCAAACTAAAGGTGATATTCTTTGAATCATCCTTAGGTCATTTTAATGGGATATTCTTACTTTTACAATTATTTCAATTTAGTGCTAAAAGAAATATATAAATCCAAGTTATTATGAGTGAACATCAAGTATAATTCGAAAAGATAATGTCATTAAAAGGTATGGAGAGAGAAACGTCTTCATAACTAGGATTCTCTATTTTAGTTTGGTTTGAGTTGAGTTGGTATTTGAATATACAATTTTACCTAAATAAGTGAAATAGAAAGATGAGAATTGAAACAACCTTGTGAATTTTTAATTAATTCATATTATATATCTCTAAAATTGATAGGTCATCCTTCTCTACTATTTGATAGAGATTTACTGGCATAGAATAATAATTAATTAACTATCAAACACAATGATGAAATATATTAACCAAGGAAATAAACATGGCATGGCTTTGGTATTTGTGTGCTCGAAGGAAATCCAACAATGGTTGTATTCTTTCTTTATCATGAAATAATATTGAAGACAAATTTTGGTTCAGAAATTGAACTGTGTTATCAATAGGAGATGGTCATGTGGGGTAAGCAAAGGATGAATTGAAAGGCTCAAGGTCTAGTTCCAATACATAGTTATCCTTGTCACTATAAAATACAAATTTGTCATCATTTGCTTATCTAGGTAAAAAGAAAAGTGAGTTTGTATTTGTGCACTCGTGATAGTATATGAAAAAGAGAACACTAGTGGAAATCAAATGTAAAACCCACTCAACTTGATCTTTACATGACATAGTTGTAATGAGCTAGTACAAGAGAAGAATGCTAACTCACAAACAAGAGATGAAAAAAAGAATAATGGAACAATATTTCCTACCACATAATTGGCATGAATAAAATTTCCATAGAATTCATCCAAAAAATGAGAAGAACTTATGGCAAAAGAACATATCATTATTGTTTTGTACCCTCTTTAACACATGTAGCCTAGGGAAGTAGAGGAGGCCAAATGTAGCAAGATTCCAATTATGTGTAATATAAAAACAAAAATGTGGAAAAACACGCTTGCCAATTCATGAAATCTCACCCTAAATAATAAAACTTGTTGAGGATAGTAATGATGAAAATAGATCATGTATTAAGATCAAGCCCCTTATCGGTCGACAATTAGCAAGACAGCTGGTAATTTTTACTCCTAAAAAAAATATCATAATTAGTGTAATGACTGTGTTGATACTTTTGTGATTTTTTTTACATTTATATCATGGCATCCTTATAAGAGAGAGTTATGAAAGTTCTCTAGGTATGGTCAGACTGGTTTCTCCTTTCATATGCTTATGTGAATGGATGGAGAGCTACCTTTCCTTGGTTTGGAAATTCAGGTGTCCTTCCCTTTCATTCAATATGTGGAGATGCCCCACCATTGAGGGACCTTGATAGTTCTGAATCCAATCTTACGGACATAACAAATGGATCTAGTCCAAATCAAGATGTTGCTATGGTGATTAGAGAGGGAGCAACAACTCAAAAATTGTTTAGTATTTCTCTTGTGTAGCTTGAAATATAGTATAGGGAAAATGGTTTATCTATTTGTGGTGGTAGGGAGGTAATTTTTTTCTGATTTCTTAGGTTAGAAGAAGAAGAGAGGAATAAGAAGATGAGGATTTCAGGTATGGGTAGAACTTTACAATCAGAGGGAAGCATGCAAGAGAAAATTATGCTTATATACAATTGGGAGGGGGAAGGTGGAGATTGGGTGAAGAAAGAAAATCATACTTTGTGATGCTAAGGACTATATATCATTATCATCATCTAGGAAAAATGTTCAAGAAGAATCATCTTTATGACCATGGGTTGAGGAACGTGAATCAATGAATGCCTCTTGCAGTGGAACTTTACCAAGAAATGTTGTTGCTGTGATGGTAGTGTCACATAATGTGCCCCCAAAAGTTCAAAATATTCTAGGCAATGTAGAGAGAAATTTCTTTCTCTACTCCTTAACTCATATTTCACCCCATCCACATTTTGATAGACCAATTAAAAAGACCATAAAATGATATTTTATTTAATGAAGGAGTAAAAGGGCTAAAATTTTAACGATATGATAATTTTTCTTTTAAATGGAAAGTTTTGTCTGACTTGCAAGGACTTGGGTGTCAAACTTGCTATTGCGCCAATGTTATTCACATGTCAAAATTTTGAATATGACTTGGGGTTGAGTTTGAATGAGAGGATTTTTCTTAATATTGTTTAGTCAAGGAAAATAACTAAATTCAGAGTCCATTTGAGTTATGATTCATGAAGCATAGTAACAGATTTGATGAGCTTAATAGGGCTCATCCTTGTCGTGATGTGTTACATTTGAATGACATGAATGCATGAATTTCAAAATGTTGAGATATGATACAAATCTTGGGAAATTTTGACTGAGTAAATATCCCAAACTTGACACTTAAGATATGATATAAATCTTGGGAAATTTTAACCAAATACATAACCCAAACCTTAAACCTAGTAGTGTGAAATCCATTATTTGAAGTATGGCTAATGAAGACAAATTTTTTAAATACTTTTAAAAATTAACATACAAATAATTTATAAAAGCATGGAATTTCGTTGTCAATCAAATTTTCAACTAGACATAAATTAAAGTGATAACCCGCAATGACAATCCAAAATCGAAAATGCATATTGGAAAAATGTTCAAAAGTCATTGGGAACATACTAATCCTATAGGCTACTCATCTAAAGCAACTGAAGATGTTACCTTGCCTGGGAAAAATGGAATGTTAATGACATAAATGACAAAAAAGATAAATAATTAAAACTGACAATTAGAACCAGCGCAAGCAACAAATGATAAAGAAAATGAAAATGGGGCAAAATGTCGCATACCCACTCCATAAGACATCCATTTGCTTCCATGCTCAATGTTTCCCAAGGTTAAGTAGGTCATTCCATTGGTGTCCACATCCTCGTATTCATAGTAGAATTCATCCTTGTATCCACATACAACCTGCATTAGCCATACCCTTCTGTAAAGAAAAAAGAATGAAGCCCAAAATCCTTTTTATTAGTCAACGGTTTAAATATTTTGAAGCATGTATTTAAAAATAAGATTCTCATATTAATATCCTTGCTTGCTTTGGAATTCTATTCAAATACATCACTTCATCGAGAAACTTTACATATCGTGGATCATGATAATTTAAGTCATGAATTAAACAAAGTTCTATCATCTCTAGAGCAGGGGTACTCTGAAGAAAGCAACCTAACACATTAATTTCCCTATCATGAAATTCAGTTATATCTACATAAACATGTACATACAGAGATGAGAGAGTGGGGATCTGAGACATCGAGGTATGGGATATTTTGAAAGTTCCTACATTGCTTTTCAAAACTAGAATAATCCAACTCTACACTCATTTGCAAGGTAAAAGACATAAACATTCATTATTAACATCATGGAAAAAAACCATGGAAGAATTTTATGATCTTTTCAAATATTATAGCAGGTTAACTTTTTTAATTTAGGTAGTTTAGATTTTCATTAAGGAATAGATGTGAAACAAAGTCATTACCTGTTTTTGTTTCATATCTATTAGATGTACTAAATATGCAAAGAAGACATAATAATGAACCAAACCATAATAGTCAACCTAAGCTACATCAATATATGCTTTGTATAAAAAAAAATTATGCTATACCTGACAAGTAAGTAGAAAATGCAAACATTGTTAAACATTGAAGCATGTTGTTCATTGCACATGTAAAAGAAAAGAAGAAATATTGTTTTTACCAAGATAAATTTATCACCCATTAAAAGACATTGGAGATTAGGAAGCCTCTCCAACAAAAAATTGAGAAGACAAATATTTCTTTAAGAAAAGGCACAATGCATATGACCAGCTCCTTTAATGATTTAAAGCTCTCCATCATCTCAACCAATATGTCCACAAAGAAATTATATGCATTATCGGGATATGAGTCCATTTCCACGACGATCAAATTACCTACAAATTGCATATTGAGTCTCAAGATAGAGAATGAAGGCTCTTGAAACAATGTCCCATTCACTCTCAAATATTTTATCATGTATTCCCCTGCATACACATACAAGGAAACCTGCATTTATAGTGGTTTATATTTTGTCCACATACAACCTGGATTTACACTGGTTTCATTGTAAAGCATTGAAAGTAATAGTAAAATCCATGCTTACATGGTTGTATTTTGAAGAAATGTGATTGAAGAGGTTTTATCCATATCTAGCAGCTGTTTGATGCAAATTCCATGATTCCTCTATTGAGGATCACAAATGCAGGGAGTGCATAGAAGGTCAAATACTAACAATCAAATATTCTTTATGGTTTGGCTAGTCGAGTGGGGCATCCAATCAAATTGGATGATTATACAATTAATGTTCAAAAGGGTTCCTATGCAAGCACTTTTAACTGATATCCCTTGGAAGCTTCAGCATATTACTCAGTATCATCATACAAAGGACCACCCAAAAACGAACCATTTGATCTTGTTGAAGTTTGAAGAACCAAGTCACCCTTTTTTAGAAGACCATTGCTACTATCATTTTTAGCAATTATTTTAATGTCAACACCTAGGATTGCTAGCAGCACTGACCATAAATTTTCTTTCCTAGGTGCCCCACAAAAGAAGGAATAATAGTTTGGCACCCATCAGTTTTGACAACAATGTGCCGACTTCTTGGATAAAACAAGACCTTTTCAAAACTATTTTTCTCACTAGCATCCCTATTGTCTCTCAGAACAAAGACCATTTCATCTTTAAGATTGGCCTAATGAGTGTACTGATATACAACAATGTTGCTTGGTCCATTAGCACTTGAAACAAGTTTAACATTATTGATCATATCTATAAATGGACCCTCCTTTTGCCATATGTCTACAATAATGCTTCGTGACAACTCATTTTCTTTGGCATAAGAACTTGAATCAACATGTATTCACCACTCAGTAGATATTTTTGACCATTCAAATATATAGGCTTATGGTTCAATACATTGAATTCTAATGAAGACATTCAGAATGCATGATTTCAAGAAATGAAGCATGTGCACACGAGAAGCTTATAAGCAGATTTTCTACCATCCTTTCTCAATCAACAAATTCATTAGTTCTTTGTTTGGTTGTACAACGTAAGAAGCCACAAGATGAGAAGACATAATATGCAACCAATAGACTTTTTGGATAAAAACTATCTCTGAATTTTTAGTGCCTAAATCTGCCTCAGGCTGAGAAAGGTAGGATCCAGGGCCAACATCAAACCACGCTTAACCTGGTAGCTAACCCTACCAGGTTGGGAGATGGCTCTCTCCTGGTCAATCTCAACAAAATATGATCACTAATGGCTTGAGATGACTAACATAACCACCGACCTTAGGCTAGGTATATTTGCAAAGAGTTTGATTGAATAAAATGATGTTTTTGTTGGCTCTAATGGAAAGGTAGATCTTGGGTGTAGGCAATGAGGCTCAGTCTTGCAGAGATCTCAATGGGGCAAGGTAGGCAACTGATTTGGCACTTCAAATCAAATTAGATGGAGGGATTAGATAGGTGAGGAGTTGAATATGGCAAGAGAAGCCATGGATCCTCTTCAAATAACTAAAAACATAAAAAAACTAAAGCAAATCTTAGGTAGAGCACTACAATCTCAGTGGATTCTACCTTCACTCTTGTTTGATTTAGTTAAGAAGAAATAAGATAGATAATGGCATACATAAAACATAAGTAAATTCACAAATATAGAGGAAAGAATTATACCAAAACAAAATGCCACATGAATCCCAAAGAGTGCTGCAAACCCTAGTCTGAATTCCTTAGCCAAAATGCTGATATGAGTGTACAATGAAGCTCCTTGCTTTCTCAAAAGTCCAACCATGCTAATGAATGAAAAGCCACATAATATAGACAAACCATAGCTCATCCTAGCCTCTAGGAGTCAAGATCACATGTTTAGGATTTGTTCCAACTAATACTAAACTGAGAACTAGAAATTAGGTAGTGGAACAACATTTCTTTAGAAACTAGGGAACTAATTCATTCAGTTTCAAACAACTTTTTGATAGATAAATCTACCTCCATAAGTAAAAATTTGACATATTTACATCATGATCCATCAATGTAAATTACATTACATCAAAATTTTGACATCAAGGAGGAGAAAAAGTCAAACTGGCAAAAGCTAGGCGAAAAACAGAGTATACTTGGTCAAACTAAGCAAAATTTCCCCTATGTGCAGTGCTGATTTCTCTATTCGTAGCACCTGTTTGGAGCCAATTTCTGAGGCCTTCCTGGTGTCCAAAATTTCTCCAAGTGTTCTTGTTGGAAATTTATGCATGTTTCCTTTCTAACCCAAGTGGAATTGTTGAATTTGGCCTCCATTTGTCCCTCCCAATTTCAGTTCTCCCAACACTGCTTCATGTGTGTCAAAATAGGGGCAGTAAGGTCTTTTTTTGAGTGTTTTTGACCTTTTTGAGGGCTCAAATCCTGTCAAAATTTCTTGGCCATTGGTAGGAAATCATTATTTTACATTCCAAATCCAAAAATGTTGAGTTTTTGTCATTTGGAGGCTCCTATCAAAAGCGAGCGCCAAGTGGCGCAGTGCATAGGGTAGAAAACTCTGTTTTTTGTGCCAAAAATTCCAAAAATGCAGAAAGTGGCCCACATTTTTTGAAATTTGGGCTGATTCTTCTCCATAAATCATTGTTTTGGGTCAAGGAAGCCTCAGCAAATATATGAATTCTATCATGCTCCTTTTGCCTCCTTGATGCCCTCTTCAATTTTGCCTTTAAGCTCCTGATTCTCGCCTTGCAGACTTTGTTTCTCGCCATGTAATGATATGCCATCTGTCTCAACAATGTATTCTACTTGTTGGCCTTCTCCAAAAACCTCTCTAAGTGGATATTAACTCTTTCAAGCCATGATTCCCGATCGACATTTATCTCTTGCTTAAGCGATGTGAACTTCACCTTCCTCCTTTGGGCAGCCTGGCCATTTTCCCAAATGTTTTGCAACTCCATCATCACTTTCTGATCCTCAAGTTGCTTATTTATTTGCTCCATGTAATTTATTATCCACTTAGCCCTTTCCAAGTTAAGGGACAAGGCATTGAAGTCCGTCTGCTACTCTTGGATGAATTCTTTGAGATTTGAGCTTTGCGAGCCCACATCAGTATCATCAACCTCAATGAGAATGAAATCAGTATTCTGCTCACCTGAAGGCCCCTCATACTGTAATGGCCTCTTACCTTTGTCTTGAATCGGCTGTGCTGATGAAGGTAATGAGACCCCTTCCACCCCGGGTGGAGATAATACTCGCTTTACTGCTGCAAATAACTGTCTAGTGCCCTTCTGATAGGTGATAAACACTGGAATACTAGCGGTCTATGCGTCATGACCCTAATGCTCATATTAAGGTTCACCTGTCTCATGAAAAGCCTCTAGAGGTCCCTGAGGAGCTATGAGAAACTCACGAGAAATGAAGTCCTCCAAAGTGATGCCCTGCAAACCAAGCTGATGAATGACGACAATTTTAATGAGAGCAAAATGATAAATACCGTTGAACTACTACTGAGGAGTTTTGTGTTGTACTAGAGTGGTCATATTCTCAATATTTCAACACATGAAGTAGGGGAGATTCATCATCCCCACCCCGGTAAAATTCATCAGCAACCTGATATGGTAGGCATATAAGCGGGAAAACTGGCCCTCACAGCTGAAATACTTCATTATTAGTTTCATCAAAGGAGCATAAGAATCTTTCAGGTATTGAAAAGGTATAACTCTCCTAAGTTGTCTCAAATAACCGGGCTTGATGTATGGTTCATAATGTTGCTTGTCTATTTGCTGCCTTTTGTTCCATTTCTCTCCAATATTAGGAATATCGGTTGCTAGAGAAATAGATTTTGGTGTTAAAGTGAATGTTACACTAGCTAGAGTGGCTTGACCATCATGTAAATGAAGCACAAACAAACGAGCCAATTCATGGTGAAACTGAACTCTAGCAACCATCTCACAAAATTCATAGTAGGACTGGTGTTGGAAACAAGTGATGGCTAGAGGGCAGGCCCGTAGCTCAACAAGAGTAGTGGGTTCCTCTCGTATATTTTTGCCACCTCTATGAGGCCTCCAGGGTGCATGTACCTCTATAGGAGAATCATTGTGTGTCCCCTCTTCATGATCATATGAAGGATCAGACTCCATCTCTACTAGTAAGTGTGTTTTCTTGATGAGTATTAGGAATTTATGGTGTTTTTGGATTTTCTGCCACCAAGGGAAAGGATTTGAGGGACTGTGGAGGGAGAGAGTATGGGGATTTTAGGATTGTTGGGATAGGGTTTTGTTAGGGAAATAGGGGATTAGGGAGTGATATTAAGTTTAGCGACAACACTTTAGGGTTTGGGGATTTGTAGTAAGAGCTTGGGAATTGGGGATAGGGATTGATGATTTTTTTGGGAAGATGGGAGTTAGGGAATGGGGGAATAAGGTGAGAAAATGTGTGGAATGAAAAGCTGAGGGAATGACAGAATGAACTTGGTAGAAAAATAACCAAAGCAAACCCTCGACAAAATTTTCTTGAGAAATGGAAAGAACGTAGGGTTTGATTTTCCTATGAGATAACCACCATAAACTATATGAAAAACTCTTTTACTAGCAATGAAGAGGGCTTAACTTACTTGCATAATGGAAGTGTTGAGTGATTTTGGCAATTTGAGGGAGTTTTGGAGTGAAACAGGTTTGGCATCTCTATGTGTCGAGCCTCAAACCCAACACACTATGCCCTATGTGTGCGTTGTGCCAGAACAACTTTGCACTGAGAATCACGGCCCTAAGCGCTGCGCCTATTGTGTGTGCTGCGCCACTTACCTAGTGCGTCATGCCTCTGATTTTGCATAGTTTTCTCTCCAATATCACTTGTTTGTTCACACACGGCCTTTCTTTGCTCACACTTTGTTGTTTGAATGCAAATGGGCTTTTGATTTGGGGAAAACAATTATATACAAGAAGCTTTTAATTTTTGATGCATAAAAACCCACTTTTACAATGTTTGGAATATGACTTAACTTTTTAACTTTGTTTTTTGAGCTTTTGACTTTATTTTAACTTTTTGATGAACTAAATGACTCGTTTTTTGTTTTCTTTGCAGGGGGTTGGAACTAGTGAGGCTGGGGAAAGTGACCAGGCTTTCCATTGAATAGATTTAAATATGAAGGAAATGCAATTACATGAATTTATAAAATAAAACCTAAAATACTATGTTTTTCCTCAAAATAGAATTTTGAGGAAAAATACATCTTTGAGAACTTGATTATGAAATTTATTGATATTGGAACCTCCTCATGTGCTTGCTGACTATTATTGGACATTTTGAAACCCTTTTTGATGAAAACCTAGACCTAATGACAATGGAACCCTAGAAAAGACCTTTTCAAACTTTAAAGACAAAAAGGTGACTGTATATGATCTTGATGAATAAACATGGGCCAGAAGGTAAATGACATGAGGGAAAATGTACAACAAGCCACTACCATCAGATAATCCATGCTCCTAATGGAATGCAATTGACTGGGAGGGACACCTAATATGCAATGCAACAAGAGAATTTGATCTTTGATGGAGGGATGAAGATACCAGCACTAACATGAATGATCAAAGAGACCAACATTGACATCAATAACCTTTCCCTCCCAACACCAATCATCATCCCAATCTAACAAATCAGACGAAGGTCCATGTTTTACCTCAGGATGCAATGCACCAAGTAGGAGTTTCTCAAATATGAAGTCACTGCTCTCATTTGTTAAACTTAAAGAGCAAAGCTTCTCTAAACCTAGAGTTCAATAGCTAGAGAGGTAAGTGATATAGAAATCAAGGAATCACATCCTTCCTTGCATATCACTGATCCATAGATATCAGCAAGGGCCTTTATAAATTCAATGCCAAACATTCGTCTACTTATTGTCACACCAATATGTGATGGTGAAAATTGAAGACGAGAATCACGTTTTATTATTGTGGTCAGTGGGGATATTCAATATTAACATGGTTGAACATCGAAGCAGAAGTTTCCAATAACACCAATCCTCTTAGGTTGAGGCTTAACATTGTCTGGCCCATGTGTCAAGCCAACTTGACGCTTTCCATAATAGCCATTTTTCACTAATTTTAATGAACCACAAATATTATAATGTGTTGCTACTATCTTTAGGATTGAAGTCATGTTTGGCACAACCATGAAATTCTCCAAACTACTAAACTCAAAGTGATCCTTCTCAGCCTTGATTGTGTAGCATTTTAATGTTGCATGATCAAGTTTATAATATTCTTGGACATCTGTTGTAGCTATTTCTTGTCCATAAACTAATATCTCAACACCTTCAAAACAGACTCCTTTAGAAGTCACTAGAAGTCCTCCAACTAAGAAACCTGTGATCTGAAATGGTTGAGATATATTAAGATCATTGTGCTCAATATGAACCTCTATATATGGAAGTGAAGCATCAAATATTGTATTCTCACCCCTGTAGAATGGGACAACCTTTATTTTCCACATGGAATACATCAAATATGGCATGAGAAAGCACTTTATTTTTCCAAGGAGCTTCTTTGAGGGCACTTGACCTCATGGACATCATCTGAATAAAGGTATACAAGAAAACCTAAAATAGGGTTACCCTGAGAAACAACTAAGCCATCCATATCATAACTTGGGACATAAGAGATGTCGTCTACTACCAGATTTCCAAAGACCAATTCCATCTCTGTAGAGCCTCTTTGGAAAATTGTTAAGAGAACATGAGAATCATGTATTTGAAAGAGAATATTATAGAAAATATACTCTATAAACCTCAATCATTGTACCTCATGCATAGCACCATCCTAGCGAGGATCGACATTAGGTATGACATTGTATCTTCTTCCTTTGTTTAACAATTGGCTCATAGAGCCCACTCTTTCCACTTCGTCACATTTGATTTCATGGAGGGCTACTATGTCCTTTGCACACTCATGATCCTTAAGGAATATCCAAACTTATTTTGCGTATCAAACGAAGGCAAAGAGAGAAAAATATCAGAACCTTTCATTTTTGAAAAAAAATGTAGTGGGATTTGATATGACCTAATATTTGTATACTGCTTGAGGATTGATGAAGTTTATGTATTCATGATGGGAAGAAAGCAACCAGCCTATATTTCCTTGGAGTAATATTTGTAGACGTGTAACTACCTTCCTGCGACATAAACATGTCGTTAATGAGATCATTGCTCATGGAAATGAGTTCAACGTTCACATTGGCATGACCTCCATTTATATCTAAACAAATTTCTGCTCCAACAGCCCCCATCGCTCTCCCAGAAACAGTGAAGCCAGTGAAGTGAAAATTGATGTTTTTATTGCCATTGCAACCATTTTGATCCACTGATACATATTCACCCATTTAAGATATATTCACCAAGTAAGGGAATGTGAATATTTCTGATGTCATTTTTCCACTCAGTAATCTTAACATCAAATCTAAAATTGTCTTGTTCATCTTCACATCAAATCCAAAATTGTATTATTCATCTTCAGAGAGCTCTTGAAACAATTTTTCAAAATTGTATATAATATGCACAAATATAATAAAAACATTATTAATTTATGCTTCTTTATTACCAGTCAAAATGTTTAAAACAATACAACACCAATAAATTTATATTTCATCTTCATTGCACATAATTCACCTTCCTTCAGAGAATGGATATGGCTCGTAGATCTTTTCCATGTTTAAAACAATACAACATCAATAAATTTGTATTTCATCTCCATTGCACATAATTCACCTTCCTTTGTAGAATTCATATAACTCATAGATCTTTTCCAGGTGCTATATTTTGTAGATGACCTTGATAACCCCACTATCTGCAAGATGAGTATCAATTTGCAACAATTCATTTTATGTGTTTTTTTTTTTTTTTTTCTATGACTATGGTGAACTAATAATTCTTTAGATTAAATAAAAAATCTACTCATTGAACAAAGATTAGATGAAAAAATTATATGCAAATTAAAATTTACATGTGTGAATTTTTAACTTTTCAAATTCCACTAATATTCATCAAAAGTTTCAGTAAGAAACACAAAGTATCGTTACAACTTACATTGTTTCGTGAACTAACTGTTGTGTCCACTACCCAAAATTCTACATAGTATTAATGCAAGTCAATTGCTTTAACAATTTTACCGGGTTTCCTTTGCGATCAATGTAGGGATTACATTTAAAATGTTCAAATATTATTTTTAAAAATTCTTGAATTGTTATGGGATCTACGGTTGAAGAAGAAACCTAATAAACCTTTACGCCATGTTTTTTTAATTCAACCCAAAAAAATAACACATTTAAGAGACAAAGGATAATGGTTGTTTTTTGGATCGAAGTTTTGAAGACATATATGGAAGATTTGATCTCCCAAGATAAATAAATAATGTAAAGAAGCACAAAAATCAAATAAACATGATTTAAATAATTAAAAAATGTCAAATTTAAGTTTGGAACCATTCACTGTCATCTTTTAGATATAGATAAAAAACGTAATCTAATAATAAAAACAATTAACATGGAAATACTCCAAAACATATAAAATTAATTATGAAATGATATTTCACACTTTGTTAAGAGTTACTCACTAGATCTAACACAGTATCTAGATCAACCAAGAAGAAAGATAGCTAACCTTTGCCATAGTACATAAGAATTGGATTAATCATTCAGCAAGATGAATATTTTATTTAGCTCAACAATAATGTGAGAGTAATCCAGCATTGGACCGAGTGTTTCCTCAATAGCAATGCGAGAGTAATCCAACATCAGGAAGGTTTCGCCAACTTTTTCAAAGACCAATGAAACATCAACATCCATTGATCCATGGGCAATAGTTCAACATCTCACTGCATCTCTCTTTCTCTAGTTCCCAACTAGTTCTAGCTGGTTCAGTGCCACTAGAATCTGAAATCACTTTGACGGTTGAGATATAGGTTTTTAGGGGCACCAAACATATGGATCCACTGAAAATCCTGGCGCAGGATCTGGATTAGTTTTATCCTCCTAGAGATTTGGATAAGTGTTACACTGGTAGAAGCAGTGCCAGATGTAAAACAATGCCTTTACTTTGCCAATTATCAATGCAAGATGATCTATAACCCCTATGATTTAAGGAAAAATCACGGAAAACCCCAAATATATGTCAGTTTAAATTATTAAATTATTAATTTTTTTGTAATTCAAAGTTTAAATAAAATAATTACAAATCTCTTTACTCTCTTCGAAAATAGAAAGCAACTTTTCATTTAAATAATATTATTTTAACTTTCAATTAATTGAAATTCAGTTTGTTTTAATTAATATAAAATATTTTTTGGTTACTTATATGTATTTTTCAAATTTATTTATAATTTGAGATTGAAAACAAAATAATCATGGGGTAGAACTAGCATAAAAATGTAAACTTGTAAACTTAAATGTAAACGTAAATGTAAATGTTAATATTTAACATTTAACATTGTTAATCTATTGTCGACCCTATTTAAAAATCAATCTAATTATTGTTATGTATAAACAAAAAATAAATTTAAAATATAAAGAGGTTTACGAATAGTAAAAAAAAACTATGGTAAATAAATAAAAATAGAAATAAACTAGAAGTATGGTAAGTAAATAAGATTTCTTTTTATATTTACTCTAAATGTATGGTAAATAAAAGAAAAATTAAATAAACTAGAGGTATGGTAAATAAATAAAACCTCTTTTTCTCATTACTGCATTAACCTCTTTATATTTATTAAAATTCATAAAATAGGTTTTATTTAGGTGGATCGTGGCAGGACACATAATTATTAATTCCATGGCCCAATTACCATATTTATAAAAGAGATGTGATAAATAAATAAATATAAAAGAGGTATAAGGATGTATGGTAAATAAATAAAAACATATCAAATAAGATTATACCATGGGCCAATTATCATATTTATAAAAGAGGTATGATAAATAAATAAATATAAAAGAGGTATAAATATATATGGTAAATAAATAAAAACATATCAAATAAGATTAGAAATCAACATCTAGTTATATACCAAGCCTATGGGCCAAATACCATTGTAAATAAAATAAATATGTTAAATAAATAAAAATATAAATAAACAGGAGGTATGGTAAATAAATTAAAGCACTTTTTATACTTGCTTCATAAACCTCTTTACATTTACTAACACTAAAAAAAGGTTTTATTTAGGTGAATACTATGGGAAAAATACCATGGGCCAAATTACTATTAATACCCTCCAAAAAATACTATTAACCATAATATTAATGTTAAGATATTATATTTTATATTAATCAATATATATTATATATCAAAAATAGGTATTATTAAATATAATAATTTGTCTTAATCAAATTAAATTTTATATAAGTATATATTAATTATCATGATATATATTAACTCTATATATATGTGAGTTAAGAACAAAGACATAAAGTTATAGAGGTGGAGAGATAGGGGAAGTGACAAGGGAGAGATGGAGATAAACTGAAGGAGAGAGGAGAGGAGGAATAAAAAGAGAGAGAGAGGTAGAGAAGGGTAAATGAGGGAGAGGGAGACACAAAGATGGAGGGGGAAGAGAGAGGAGAGTGGGAGGGAGATAGTGAGAGGATTGGAGGACAAAGAGAGAGAGAGATAGAGAGATGGGGGAAGAGAGACAAACAATGGAGAGAAATGGTGAGAGGGGAAGGATGAGAGAGAGGAGGAGAGAGGGAGGGATAGAGATATGGAGTTGGAGGGGGAGAGAGGGAGGGAAGAATAAAGACATAGAGAGTGAGAAGTGGAGAGAGAGAGGGACTGATAAGGGAGAGATGGAGAGAAAGAGTGTATTTTGAGAGGTGAGATAAAGACATAAATAAGGAGAGATAGAGAGGGGGGGGAGAAGGAGACAGAAGGAGAGAGGGATGGATATAGTAACATAGGTAGAGATAGAGAGAGAGAGATATGGTGGAAGAGATAGGATTGGAGGGAAAAGAGAGAGAGAGAGAGGGTAGAGAGAGACAGAGAGAGTGAGAGAGTGAGAGAGAGGAAGAATGAGATATAATACTTGAGAGAGAGAAGGAGAATGATGGGGTAAGAAAGAGGATTAGAGGGAAACATGAGAGAGAAAGAGAGAGAGAGAGAGAGAGAGAGAGAGAGATGGGGGAAGAGAGAGGGAAGTCGGAGAGAAAGGGAGAAAGAGGATGTATGAGAGAGAATATTTGAGAGAGTGGAGGAGACAAAGACGGAAAGAGGATGAGAGAGGGATGGATAGGGAGATGGAGTTGGAGGGGGAGGGAAGAAGAAATACATAGAGAGTGATAAGTGGAGAGAGAGAGGGAGTAACATTGGAGAGATGGAGGGAGAGTGTGTGTGTTTGGGGTTGAGATAAATACAAAGAAGGAGAGATGGAGAGAATAGGGGAGAGAAGGAGAGAGGGAGGGATATAGTAATAGAGTTGGAGGATGAAGAGTAAGAGAGAGAGAGATAAAGAGAGGAAGGAAGAGATAAAGGATGTGAGAGAGTAGAGTGAGGGAGGGAAAGAGAGATGGAGTTGGAGGGGGGGAGAGAGAGGTAAGAAGAAATAAATATAGAGAGAAAAGTGGAGAGAGACAGGGAGTGATAAAGAGGATGGAGAGAGAGGGAGAGAGGAAAGAAGTAGGGAAGAGAGATAGAAGCGGGGGAGAGGGAGAGAAGGGGAAGAGAGAGAGAGAGAGAGAGAGAGAGAGATAGAGAGAGATAGAGAGAGAGAGAGAGGTATATAGATTGAAGAAATAGAGTGTATGTTTTGGCAGAGATATGGAGAGGCAAATGGAGATAGAGATTTAGATGGAAGGTGAAGAGAGGAAAGAAGAGAGAGATGGAGAGAGGGAGGGAGGGACAAAGAGATTGATGGATATGAAGTGAAATATCATGTGCGTTTTGGGGGTTGATATTAGACCTGGAAAATAAGGAGATAATGGAGGGAGATATAGATATATAGGGGGGGGGTGGGGGTGGGGGTGGTGTGGGTGCAGGAGACGGAAGAATATTTCTTGCACTAGAGACATTGATTTCAATTTCAACAGTGATTTCTAATCCAATTTGATTTCTTGCACTAGATGCATTGATTTTGGTGTAGATGTTGATTTCTAATGATATTTGATTGCTTTCACTAGATGCATTAATTTTAATGTGGATGATTTCTAATCCTATTTTATTTCTTGCACTAAATGCATTGATTTCAATGTAGATGGTGATTTCTGTTCATATTTGATTGCTTGCACTAGATGCATTGATTTCAATCTAGATGTTGATTTCTAATCATGTTTGATTGCTTGCACTAGATGCATTGATTTCAGTGTAGATGGTGATTTCTAATCTTATTTGATTTCTTGCACTAAATGCATTGATTTGAATGGAGATGGTGATTTATAATCCTATTTGATTGCTTTCTCTAGATGCATTGATTTCAGTGTTGAGGTTTCTTTATAATCCTATTTTCTTAGTTGCACTAGGTTCATTAATTTCAGTGTAGATGTTGGTTTATAATCCAATTTTCTTATGTGCATTGGTTGGATTGATTTGAGTGTAAATGTTGATTCCTAATCTTATTTGATTTCTTTCATTAGATGTAGTGATTTTAGTGTAAATGCTAATTTATGTTTTGATTTAATTGGATGTATAATGGTACATTAATTTTAAAGTGATTGGATTAACATTGTGCATTGATTTCAGTGTAAGCACAAAAAATTATTGACAATGTAAATTGATTTTTGTGTTATAGTAATTTAACCTATTAATATTGGAGAGAAGGAGAGACAAGGAATGATATTTACTACAATAGATTGAGCTAAAGATTTAAATGGTTTATGGTTCAACCTATCATTATCATATAATAAATATGAAAATATGACAATGAATATGAGAAGATGACAAAAGTAAAAAGGGTGACAATAAGAATAATAGAAGAAAATAGTTTTATATTAACCACAATGAAGACTATTTATAACTGACTATATTGTTGTTATTCACATTTTCTATCATTCAACACTATTACATTGTCCCTTTACATTCAAAATTTATATTTCATCATTTTTCATCATTAAAGTGATTATTATCACAACAAACTGAGGCAATTAAGAAAATTTAAAATTAAAATATACATATTAATATGAGACATATTAGCATATTTAAAATGATTATATTAATATTAAATGAATTTGTGTATTATTGATAAAAGTAATCATATGTTTGTTATATTTTCTTTGGCCGCACATGGATGAAACCAACCTAGATCCATCTTAACTCTAGATCTATCATGCACCGAGAGGGGACCAAATCTCTCGAGGTACAAAACTTTCCTCACGTTTTGCACTCAAAAAAGAGGTTTTCACCTCAAGAGATGTGATCCCTCTTGGCGCTTGATATATCCAGAGTCAGGATGGAACTAGGCTGGCTTTATTTTAAAATTAAGGATTTTACAAATATTTTTCAAACTAACTTTTCATTAAGATAATAATTCTTTACTTTCAGTTACATCAATTGATATAAAACTAACTTGGATCTATCTTAATCTTGGATTTACCAAGGGCAAAGGGGATCAAATCTCTTTTCACTTTAAAAAAGGTTTGTATATGAAGAGATTTTATGCCCGTGACACTTGAAAAATCAGGACTAATATGATTGAATTATTAATTATAATTATAATTATTAATTTTATATTTCACTTTACTTATTTTTATTTTTATAATTTAGCCCAACTTTATTTTTCTTAACATTTTTCACATTAACTTTTATTTTATGTAGTTTCCTCAAATTAGATGTTAAATTTGATTTTCAAAGAAAATAAATTGGCTAGATTTTTTAATATTAAAAGTTATTTTTAATTTTCCCCATGGTATATATTAGATAGAATGGTTTGTTAAGGCATTTCTTATGATGTTATTGGTTTAAACTTTGATTAGCTCAGTGTTCCATGTGTGAGGCAATTTTGGTACACTTGGAGGTGATCGTGGTAGTGGATAGAATCGATCCTTAAGTAAAAACATGATATATTTGTCTATTCTCTCATATACAAAAAATTAACAATAATAATAAATATCTTCATTTTTTAAATTTTAATTGAATTATTTAAATATTTATTGGAAGTAGTTTAGGTGATGGAAATAAAGGAAACTAACTTTCTTGTAAGCATTTTCTAAATTGTATCTCCACTCAAACACTCTCATAGAGAAAACAAGTCTTGACCCCACCCATAAAGAAAATCACCCAAAGTCACTTTGGTGGCCTTCTCTCACTCTTTAGACTACAATAAGGATATCCTTATCTAGGGGGGAATGCTTAAATATCGAGCTAAGCTAGGTCATTGAGTAATGAAAGGAAGTTCCTTAACGAAGACTAGTGATTTGACACTACTCACTCTCAAAGTAAAAGGTCAGGGATAAGTGTGCGAATAGTCAAATAAACCATGAATTATTAACAAATTTTGAATGATTTTAATTACACAACTATGCTTATTCATGCAACCAAATTATACTTGAGAAATGAAATATAGTTCTTTCTCAAGTAACCATATAGCATGAGATGCTAGTGAAGCGTATATACAATGGCACAATAAAAATATAAAAGGAATCATAAATTGTCTATACATGTAAGGCATTAGATCATTCATTCATCGTATTCATGAGCATTGGAGATTGAGAGTTCGTTATCATCATCAAGAGACCATTCCACAATTAAGAGATCATACACCAACAATGTTAACTACGTTTGGGACAACAAAGAGTTATGTGTTTGTGATGGTAAACAAATTAAATATTCAAACTTGTTGCTTTTACTAAGGACAATGAAGACAATGAAGTTGAATGTAGACTACTTACACATTTGTAACATTCAAATTTCATCCATTTATCATCATGCAAGTTGCATGATGGAAATTTAGTAGTGGTACTAAGTGAACATTCTTTGATCAATGTTCATACCCTCTCCTCAACACTACCACTTTGCAAGATGAAGAAGAAATGTGAAATATATGTGCAACCAACTTAATAAGTTGGAAAGTTTTTTGCAACATATATAGGTGGTCATGTCATGTTGCAAAAAGAATTGTTGGCCCACTACCCTTTTCGATAATTTGTCAACCTTTGAATTCGATTCCCTATGAATTTGATCAAATAAAATGACCCTAAAGATTCTAATAAGCTCCATAGTTTTAATCATCCTTTGATCCAATAAAGAAGTCTACAAGGAAGTATAGCCTTTCACCCAATCTAAAACAACCTTTGAATCCCCTCTGACTTGTATGTTTATATTGTTAAAATGATGCTATTAAAATGACTAATTCATATTATTGTAGTTTTTTTTAGGTAGTTATATTTTTTTTCCTAGACTAAAATAGTCATTTATGTTAGTCCTTTTTAGTAGTATTACTTATTAACTAGTTGCATATTTTAACTAGTGACTAAAATAGTCATTTATGTTAGTCATTTTTAGTTGGGTCTCTTAATATCGCTAATTTTTAGTAGTATTTCACTTGGAAAAGTTATGGCGACTAACATTTTTAGTCATCTAGTCACTAATTTCGCCATTTTTTGCTAGTGCTTCTTGATAACAAATTTCTTCTCTGTGCACACTACTCACTCTGCAACAACCCATTGATCTACTTAACAACAGTCACTCATCACCATTCGCACAACATTCTATTATCTGCTCTTCATAAGAATTCACTCAACTCTCCACTTGTTTCTCTCCATAGCACAAGCTTAGCTCTTGGCCTTATTTCTTTTCACATGCACCTTCAACCTTTCTTGAAGCATAGTCACTTTCAGCCTTTCTTACATGGCATAGGTGATTATGGCCTTGCTCACAGCAGTGCACAGGAAACTTCCAGCCTTACACAAAGCAGTGTCGCTCTTCGGGTCTCTTACCTCTACACATGCACTCTCATCCTTCTATGAAAAACTAGCTTTCCCTCAACCTTACACAACAATGCACACACTTACATGATTTCCACTTAGCTCTCTGTAAAATATGTTTCTTGCCCCCCTTTTCTCATCTGACCTTCTAGGTTTTGTTCCTCTACTAACCCCCGATCAATGTTGCCACACTATCTTGAGTTAACACTATGTGAGTATACCCCAACATAGCTCTTCCATTCTACTCCTGCATCTAACTTTGTCTCTGCCACTGCATTAACCATGAGAATGGGCACCTGAAATTTTTGTCGTATCGAGAATAAATCTCAGTCCACGTTCACACTTGAACTAGGCATGATCCTCTCCATGCTTATTCATGGTTTTGGACAACTTGACTATCCTTTGGCATGGCTTCTCAACTGTACTTAGGCATGGACTTCCTTGTTGTTGTTGTGTCTCCTCTCTGTTTCTTGTCATCGTGCATAAACAACGATTGAACTTGGATTCCTTCATCGTCTACCTACACAGAGCTACTGTATTGAGAAATTAATTCTCAGGTGACCTGCACACTTCTTCATGAGTTCCATACATCCATTTAACTAACTCAAGACATGCATTGGAGCACATAGATGTCTTATCTCACCTCAAGGCAGACCCAACACTCTTTCCTCAAGATCGTGGTCCTTGCTACCTTGACCCAAAGATCTCTAACAATTTCGATTACTCCTCAGACCAAATTCCTATGTTCCTGCATTCAACTTCATAGCTACCAACCCAGACACCTTTAACTGTCTATACTATGCTATCAAAGAAATTCGATATCACAACTTCACATTAGTGTAATGCTCCTGTCGGGGGCCAATCTTCTTATGCTACACTCTGCGCACTTGGCTCTATGGATTTGGATGACCAAGAGCCTACCCAATATCGGAAGCTCCCTCTAGAAAAAAAAATTCAATAACCAATTGTTCTGAAGTTCCAATATCATAATCCTCTGATTAATGAGCTCCTTCTGCTTAGCCCTCATAGTGCACTTCTCACCATAGGATTGCTGCATATGACCTACAACTTAACATTAAGGTGATAAGCCTTCAGACTCTTGTTGGTGGCCATTCTCCCTTTGTAAATGCTTTGCACCCTTGGTTCTTTTAACTCTCATGACCATGTGCCAACACAATATCAAAAGACCTTCTATATTAGATCTTTTGAAGACTCCAACTATTATAGAGTTCTAATTTCTTCAACCTACAATCTCCAGCTTTTGATGTAATGTCATCACTCTTCGTGGCATGTGTCACCTGGTTCTAGCCCATTACCCTACCCAATAAGGTTGAATATGCCTACCATGTTTCCTATCATACTGCTATGTCACGTTGACATCATCTGTCACTTGTCCCTTATAGGATTCAACCATATCCTACCATGTGTCCTTCTCAGTGCAATCGGATGGTGCCATGTATCCTTATCGGAGCCAATCACATCTTACCATGTTCCTGCCAGAGCGGAGAGAGGAGGACCCACCAACCTTAGTTTTAGACCAAAATCATTTGTTAATTTTTCTTTTGACATTCCTTTACGCTTTTATAGGCTTTTCAACACTTATCAATATCATAACATTTTCAAGTCCCCTCACCTGATAAAGTCTTGATATTGCGATCTCAGATATGCCATTATTCTGATATGTCAATCTTTGGGATTTCCATATCCTCCAACATTCGATATAGCCTGCTTCGATGTGTCACACCTCTAATATTATGATATCACCGATATGCCAACTATTGACATTCCAATGTATTGATATGTCAATCTTCAGGGTTCCCATCTCCTGATGTGCTGATATGTTGACCTTCGATAGTCGAGACGCTAACATGCTAGCCTTTGATCATTGATGCACCAATATGCTGGCTTTTTATCATTGACACATAGATATGCTGACCTCTGATCACCGATGCACCGATATGATGGTGTAACAATATTCCAATCTTTGATATGTAGGACCTCCAATATTTCATGCTTGTTGGGACTTCAAGTCCCTGATCATCGATAGGCCATAAATTTTCAACCACGAATCCATTTCTATACTTCCAAATTGTTAGACGAAAAATTGTCACCATGACTTTCTATAGTTTGTGTGAGTCAATCAATACTCATACATACCTCCTTTGCAAGTCTTAAACCTCAGATCTTCATGTCAAGCCTTGAAAATGGGAGAAAGACCTTAAAAATATCTTAAATCTTGGTTTCACACTTTCTCCTAGCATTGCCTGTGGTGCCGCACCTAATGGTCATGTTTCCTGCGAACCTGACCACTCTGTATATTGAGTAATGGGTGTGAACCCCTGCAAATGTTAAAAAGGCGTGAGTTCATCCTTAAAAACTCATCTTGGGTCACTTCTAGAAGGAATATTATGCTGGCAAGTCCGCTCCACCTTGGTTGATCCATTCCATAACTAAGGGAGCTAACTCCATGATATGAGGTGCTTATCCCATTGAAGGAGGAGCTTATCGCTTCAATGATGGACCTACAACTTCCTCCATTTGCACTATAAATTCATGCATTGGGCTGGTTGTAGAGGAGGTTGAAAGTTGAAGATTCTTGAGGGTGAATGCTGCCGAAAGCTAGGCTTCCTTTTCGAGCTTGTGAGAGGAGAGATCACATACCTTTCATGTCATTTGGGAAGTGAGTGAGGCTTGTCAAAGTAGAGGAGACCCCTGTTGGACCCTGGAAAGGACTTGTGCAACATCAAGGCAAAGGTTGTAAAGTTCTTTTATTTATAAAGTTAATACAATCAAGTCTGTTTTTCTCAATGAACTGTCTCAAATGGTTTGTTTTATGAGCTCCTTGATCTTCATAATGAACATGTTTTGTTATACACAGGTATGCTTTGATGTGTCCTTGTTTGTGTATGCATGTTATTAAACGAGAACTGCTTGAAGCTGTTGGGATAAAACTGCCTCAAACAAGCGTTGGACCGGGGTAGGGTCTATTACACTTCTTAGTATTCATTAATGAATTGAAACATGTTTAGAGAAAAATAGGTTTGTTTGTTCTCTTTGTTGCTAGCTATCATTAGATACTAGGGAGATCAATCTTGTCCCCAAGAACAATTTATCCGGCCAACAAATTGGTGACTCGCTGGGGATTGGTTTGGTTTGGATTTTGTTTTGTCTTTGCTTTGACTTGAGAAACTTAAGTTTCTGTTTCTGATTTTTCCTCAATTGGTGTGAGTTTGGGTACTAGTTAGATCCTGGTTTATTTTTTATTTTTTGAAATTTTGGAAGAGGACCACATCCTCTGAGTTAGTTACAGTGCGGACCTATCCGCACTGTTACAATGTAACACAGAGTGGCACCGCACCTAGTTTTACTAGATGCCTGCGAACCGCTGTCAAAAATTTGAAAAAACCTAAAATCCATCTACCCAGTTAGGTTTAGTTCTTATCCATAGCTGTTAGTATATGCCCAGACCTACATTTGTCTTGACAAAAGTTCCTTTTGAGTTAGTTTTCATTGGCATTCTTGTTTGGAATGATTTTCTAAGAAGTTTTGTTTGATTGGATTGGTTTTTTCTTGGTCTTTGTAGTAGCTCAGAGATTCGAAGCCTTAGAGTCTTAGATCAACTTGGTCTCTCTGGTTTTCTTGCTGAGTTTGACTGGCTTATGAAATCTATCCATGAAGAGACCTAGATCCCATTTGTCTCTTTTGCAAAACTTTGATTGAACTTGATTAAAAGTTTTGAATTTCATTTTTTCTATTAAAATATAATTGGATGTTTTTGATTAGTTTGTTGAGTTGAACAAATTGATCCTTAGTTAACTGAAACACTAAGTTGAACGTCCTCAAAAAAATTTCAAGTGTCATTTCTATCCATTTTCGTTTAGATCTCAAGATTAGATCATAGTTTTGAGTTTTTCGTAGAAATTATAAAAGCTTGTTGAAAATTTGTTTTCAATAGTTTTTAGAGTTTTTCTAGAAATCTTAAAATCTCTCTTAAGGGAATTGCTTATTCTTGTAGTTGTTGAGCGTTAAAAAGCAAAGGGATTTTCTGTGAGTGTCATTAGTAGTCTCGTTTTAAAAAGTTCTTTGGAAAAGACAAAATGTTTCCTTTCAATTGTATGTTAAGAGAAAGATTTGATTTTCCAAGCATTGCATCTTCAACTATTCCTTAGCTAGATATTCATTGAAAAGCAAAAGGAATTGTTATCATCTTAGGTGCATTTTTAGTTTTTTGGAGTCGAGTCTTCATACCAAAAAGTTTCATCTCCGCACCCATTGACTTAAGGAACAAGTAATAAAATTCACGCTTAATTAAAATCAATCTAGCAGTCATTTTATTTTCTAGGAATCTTTTCACCAACATAGCTTAGGCTAGTATCTTAGAGTAGGGAGTAATTAACTCTCCAAGGTAGTTTAAACAAGCAAGTAGTCGATCTTGCGGTAGGAAGAAAACCGAATTGTTACATCTATGCTCTGGGAAAGCTCCTCTTAAAGGAGAAGCACGAGACCATATCCGAACTAGTGTGGGAATCAATCCTTCGTCATTAGGAATGATAGAAGATATTCACGTATTAAAAACGGTAAACTTCGGATTAACCATTTTCGAGGAGCCCGGGGTCACTTGTTGGTAAACCTTGGATTATGTCAAGGAGCCTTTAAGGGGATTGAGCTTGTTACTCTGCCCTTGTGTGCGTATCGGATCGTAGACTGTTCCCCTAGGTATATTTGTTTCCGTTGGTGACCTTGGTGACCATAATCTTTAGGATTCTTTCCTAGCTGACGGTGGAGGGAAGATCCCATTATACCTAGAGCAGACGTCGACTAGACTCACTTGGACTCTCTAGGGGGTTATCTTCACTTGAGACGGTTATAGTGGAGAAACTTGTGCCAGTCTATTTCATTAAGTAGGTTGTTGGGGTAACTATTCCAACCACCATTTTTGTATTGAACTCTACGACATTGGATTTCATCACCAACTAGTGTTTTCAATCTAGAAAGATATTGTTTGTGTGTGGTTTTATCTCCTCGATTTGTTAGGTGTGTGCTTCAAATTGTTTGGTTCTTTAGAGATTTTAGGTGTTTTTCCTTGAGATTTTTCTTTGTTTTTGTGTGAAGTAATTAGATTAATCGTGGCTAAATTACCGACACAATCCCGTCGACTATGGGGGCAGCCTCCCAAATTTACACCAAGTCAGCTAGAAGGGCTGTGAGCCCTTGTCACGCCTAGTGAAAGTAGGGTTGGGTCACCGGAGGCCAGAGAGCCTTCGTTGATTGTACATCTTGATTATATAGTGCAAGCAACAAAACATATTTCTGAACCGATTTCATTTTCTGAGGTTACAGGTAGTATCACTCCTACTAGCTCGGTAGCCAAAGAACCTGAAATCTCTGAACTTGAAATTGAAATTGCTCCTACTCCATCTTCAGGATTTGCTTCTCCTGTTTCTAGTGGTCCTAGTTCACCCAGAGTAGAAAATATTATCACCGAGAATATTCCTTCTGGACTCATTTCCATTGAAGAAATTGTAAGCTCAAGTCCAGACGAAGGTATAAGCATCCCTGAAAATCAACCAACTATTGAAATTATGGAGCATGAATCTATTTTCTTCAGTCCCATTAGAGGTGACGCTTGGTGTATTTCATTGACCAACTTCTTAGAAAATCCAGCTCTCTCATCTTCACCACCTCGATTTCCCTTTCATCCAACACCCAGAGGTTATTATCCTCCCTTGAATATTTCAAGATAGTCATCCTTGTTTACTCAGACGCCAGAAATGTTTTTACATGGTGGTCCTTCTGTTCCTCCTGGGTATCAATCTGTATCTCGTACATTTTCAGGAGCTTCTCCTCGACCCATTGATTAAGCCGTATCTCCTGGTAACAGAACTAAACCGTTAAGTTTTGAAGAGATTCTTATGATGTCTGGTACTACTCCTAATCTGCAACCTCAAGGTAGTTCAATACCATTTGGGGGGCAGCCGCAAGGTACTCCAATACCGCTTGGGGGAAACCCTAAGGCAGTCCATTACTGCCTGGCGGGCAACCTCAAGGACAGTATGTTCCTACGGGACAATATTTTCCTCAAGTTCAACCCTAGTACCAATATGTACCTGAAGGTCAACCCCAGTATCAATATACACCTCAAGGTCAATACCAGCCTCAAGGTCAGTACCAACCCCAAGGTCAGTACTAACCGCAAGGTCAATACCAACCCCAAGGTCAGTACCAACCTCAGGGTGAATATCAACCTCAATGTTTTCAACCACCTTCAGGTCAATCATTTGTTCAAGGACCCAGAAATGTACCATATAACTATCAACCTTACACTCAACCTGGTTTTGGTCCTCAATACGTTCAACCTGTTATGGGTCCATACCCCGAAATGATCGTGGTGTGGGATCAACAAACTCTGCAACCCAGTGTGCAGTTGTCATCTCAATCTGGACAGTCTTTTGTTTCTAGTTCACCCCAGTAACCTGTCTAGCCTACTACTCAAACTGCTACACCCGGGGCAGTTCATCAGCGTGGGCGTAGTTCGCCACGAACTCTGTCCCAAACGTCTGTTGCAACTGTTGTAGCTTCTGTTCAATCCACTCCACCTATGTCTGGAGTATCAGCTGCTCCAGTTTCTACTGCTCCTGTATCAACTCCTCAGGCCTCTTTACCCTAGTCTGGACTTACAATCCAGACTTTGGTTTCTATCCCTGTAGGACAACCTGGGCCTAGTATAGTTGTTACAAGTCAACCACAATTTACTTATCAACTGTACCAGGGGAAGTACCAATACGGGCCCGCTGTGCAAAACCCGGCTTATCAGTATCAACCATACCCTGGGTATACATATGAACAACCTCAACAACCCCAGTATGGTCCAGTTAATCCTGGTTTTCCAGGAGGATATAATATCCCAAATGCGAATCTGATACCAAGCTATCCTGGATATCCTCCTCCTGGGGCTAGTCCTATGACCCCAAGTTTTCAGGATCCAAACCATTAGTTACCATTTATAGCAACTTTGGATTTTCCTGACTTGTCGCGCCTTACGAACAATCTAACCAATTATCTTCTGTTTTGGCCGCCAATGCCGAATAAGTTGCCCAGTGATATACCCAAGTTTGAGGGGAAGCCAAGAAAAGATTCGTCTAATCATGTGATGACTTACCATCTCTGGTGTGCATTGAATTCCATTATAGATGATTCCATTCGTCTTCATCTTTTTCAATGCACTTTGATTGGCCTTGCAGCCAAGTGGTACATTGAGTTGCCACAAGGCTCTTTTTATAATTTTAATCACTTAGCCACTTCCTTCCTTACTCATTTTCAGTTGCCAGTCTCATATGACAATGGCACGGAATTATTAACTTCATTAAAGCAGTCGACATCCACTTATATTTTAGATCATATTCATGAATGGCGTGTCGACGTCGTTTAGTGAAAGTTTTTATCCTAGACCAAATTTTGGCAGAATGGTTTGTGAAATCATTACTCCCCAAAATAATTGAAGATGTTGCTAAGGCAGGGGTAGTGACAGAAGAGCAAGTAATTTCTCAAGCTCAATACCATGACTTAGTTTATACTTAGTCAGGTATGTTGCATGAGAAAATCCTCGACCTTCCGAAACAAAATCAAATAGCTACCCCTCCCTCAAGGTCTCATGTCGCTGATGGTACGATTGGTACTGTTAATACCAAATTTAAAAAGAAATCATCAAAGAATTATTCTCCCATAATAACTTTACCATATTCCCCTAAGGGAGAGTATTCACCTGAAATTTCTGCCAATGTTCATGTCATAGAATCATCCACGACCAAATAAAAAACTAACGTTAAGAAGAAAGGTAAGAAGAAGAACAAGCAGAACTCAAAGGAGAAATCCGAGAAGCTTGAATCTACTGACGAGAAACAAAAACCTCGATATCCTTGTCTCATCTGCGATGAGGAGCACTTTACAGGGGATTTTCTGCATCGTGTCGAGGTTGTGAAAATCGTGAAAGGTTCGCAAACACCCACTGTTTTGAAGGATCCTTTTCCAAATCAAGATACTAAAATGATAGGTTCTTCCTATAATGCCTCGGAAGAACCCATAATGATGATGTCACATGAAAGGATTGCGACACAATCACAAGATTACGAGAGTAAAAGTCCTTTTGGTGGAAAGGAAGCCAAATCTTCTAATTCCAATCCATCAACCTTAGCTTCATCTGGTTCTGATCCACTACAAATCGAGAAACCCAATCCTGACTTAGTAATCAAACCACCCGCTAAGGGTATACCTCGAAAGTCAGCTTTCAATCCACATGCGAGAGCTGCTCAGAACTATAACATTATTGAAGATTTAGTTGTTTCACCTTCAGCAATGCCGGCTTTGGAAGTGCTGTAATCATGTCCAACATAGCGTAAAATGCTACTGTCAGCTATAGGAGCTGTTGATATTTAGGACTCAAACCTCATAGTATTTGATTTAGAAAATATTACACCTCGTCTTCCTCATCAAATGGCTTTCCAGATTCTAGTGTTAGTCAAAACCAGACCTTGTTTCAGGACTGTGATTGATGAGGGAGCTTCCACGTGTATTATGTCAATACAGTGTTGGAAAACCCTTGGTTCTCCTATGCTTAATCAATCCCCGACAATACTAAAGACCTTTGATGGCTGAGGGTTTTATCCTTATAGAATTCTATAGGACTTGCCTATAAGGGTTGAAGGAAAAACTGTTAATCTAGATGTCGAGGTGGTTGATGCCCCTCTAGATTACAACCTTCTTTTGGGTCGTAGCTAGTCTTACGCCATGACTGTTATTGTTTCATCAGTCTTTCGGCTTATTAAGTTCCCGCATAACGAAAAGATTGTAACAATAGATCAATTAACTTATTTCTCGTTCGACCCATCCTCTGCTAAGAGTATTCAATATGTTAGAAAGACCGCTATTCCTTATAGGATGTTGGCGTAGGATTAGTTAAAGATTCGGGTTTACTCGGAACTTTTTCCTTTCCTCCTCCCAACATACAATCTCCTTTCACAACCATTCATATGATTTTGTCAGAATCCATTCTTCTTGACGATCCTTGGGTCGTTCCATTCGAATCTGAGGTGGACTCTCTTGGCGATGCTATGCCTTTGAGTCACTTTGAAGTTGCTTATCAGGTAGTACAGTCATTTTTTGATTCAAATTCAACCAACCCTGATCTAGTGAATGAGATCAATGGGAAATCACTTTCAATCTCAACCTCAGAGTCAACAACCTTTTCAGAAACAACTCACACTGATGAACAAATTCGGGTACTGTTGTCTATTGATGCATTACCATGGGAAGATCTTCATCATAGGTCTTCATTTTTACCTAAGATTGATCATTTTCAAAATGACTTTTCATCCATTTTTACCACTGAATATGTCCAAGAACCGCAGAATCCATTCAAACATCCTGATTCTGAAAAACATTTAGCCAATATTTCTCACACGGTTCCTATCGACATTTCAGTCAAACCTAGGATTGTTGAAAACATTCACATAGGTGCTTCTTGTACAGACACTGAAGTCAACACATATAAAGCCCTATTTCAAGAATTTCGTGACGTGTTTGCCTAGTCCTATGAGGGAATGCCAGGAATTGATTCTTCAATCATTGTTCATGAAATCAAAACCTATCCGAATGTTAATCTTGTCCGACAATGGTTGCGTCAAATACACCCACAAAAAGCTACTACCATCAAAACCGAAGTTGAGAAATTACTTAAAGTAGGTTTCATTTATCCAATTCATTTAATGGATTGGGTATCGAATATTGTTCCAGTTAATAAAAAGTAAGTGATAATAAGAATATGCATCGACTATAGGGATAGTAATCGTGCTTGTCCCAAGGAAAATTATCCCACGCTCTATATCGATCAAATTATCAATGATTGTGTTGGTAGTGAAATTTTCTCCTTTATGGATGGCTTTTCTGGTTATAATCAAAATAACATTCTACCTGCAGATCAACCAAAAACGAAATTCATCTGTCCATGGGGGACATTTGCTTATTGCAAGTTACCTTTTGGACTGAAGAATGTCGGGGAAACTTTTCAAAGGGCCATGTCTTATGCGTTTCATGACATCAAGCACATTGTGCAACCCTATCTCGATGATTTACCAGCTCATTCATTACGAAGAGCCGATCATCTCACTCACTTATGGGCCATTTTCATGAGATGTAGGCATTATCAGATTAGGCTCAATCCGCACAAGTGTGTTTTTTGTATCAAAATGGGTCGATTAATGGGATTTGTTGTATCGAAAGCCGGTATTCACGTCGATCCTTCGAAGGTAGAAGCCATTGTCAAGTTACCACCTCCTTCGACTCTTCACCTACTCCAGAGTTTGCAAGGGAAAGCAAACTTTTTACGTCGTTTCATTCCTAACTACACCGAGATTACAAAAGGTTTCACCGGGTCATTGAAACAAAACACTCCATTCTTTTGGGACGAGATAGCTGACAAATCTTTTGATGCTCTAAAACATGCGTTGACCCATGCGCCATTATTGCATCCTCCCAACTACAACCAGGATTACTTCTTGTACCTCGCTGCTTCCCATTCCACTATTGGGATGGTTTTAGTTCAACAGGATGAATTCGAAAGTGAACATGTGATATATTATCTTAGTCGGACTCCAATCAAAATTGAGTTAGAATATTCACATGTGGAGAAACTGGCCTTAGCTGTAGTCCAAGCTGTTTAGCATTTTCGTCACTAAATTTTGTTACAAAAAACCACTGTCATTTCTGACTGTAGCCCTATGCAATACATTTTGACAAAACAATTGCTGGGGGGCAAGTATTCCAAATGGATTGTTATCCTGCATGAATTTGACTTGGAATTTGAGAAGGTCAAGTCAAAGAAGTCTTTGGTTTTTGCGGAATTAATGTTTGACTTCCCTCGTGCCGATACCGAACATGTGGCGGAAGAATCCCTTGCGGATGAATCCTTGTTCCTTATCAGCACTGTTGATCCACTCTTTTCGGCCCGAAAAATACGATTCCAATCCCAACCTTACACTATTATTGGAGATACACTTTATCGTCATGGGGTGGATTTTGTCTTCCATCGTTTCCTTACTCATGATGAGGTTGAGAAGGTTCTTAATGACTGCCACTCTAGAGCGTGTGGAAGTCATATGTCTGGGTATGCCATAGTCCAAAATATTTTGTGCGTTGGCTATTTCTGGCCATCCTTGTTCAAAGATTGTATTACTGCCATCCTGAAATGCCACAACTGCCAAATTTTTTATCGTAAGATGCACGCTCCTCCTAATCCTCTCCACCCTATCATTGTCGTTGGTCCGTTCGCAAAATGGGGTATTGATTTTATTACATGTAACCCTCACTCGGCTAGGGGGCATGCGCATATCATCCTTGCAGTAGATTATTTTACCAAGTGGGATGAGGCGATGCCTACATTTTCAACAGACAGCAAAACTGCTGTGATTTTCATTTTCAATCATATAATTGCTAGGTTTGGTGTCCCCCAAGTGATTACCACTAACCATGGGAGTCATTTTCGAAACATCATGATGACCAAACTTACAGATCAGCTTGGCCTGCATCACGATAGTTCCACTCCATATTACCCACAGGCAAATGGTTTGGTTGAAGCAGTCAACAAAGTTCTAGTCACCATGATCTGACGAATCATTGGGATTCATCGGTCAAATTAGCACAACATGTTATTTTCAGCGCTTTGGGCGTACCAAACCTCAGTCAAAACATCAACAGGTTTTACTCCCTTTCAACTGGTTTACGGTTTAGAGGCAGTATTGCCCATTGAATGCGAAATCACGTCATTAAAAATTGTTGTGCAATTATTACCAGCCACATCCGAAGAAGAAGAACGTTTATTATACTTAGCTCAATTAGATGAGAATCGACGCAATGTTGCATTAGCTATCGAAACTCATGCCAAATGGATGAAAGCTCAGTATGATCGAAATGTTACACCCCACAATTTTTCGGAAGGCGACCTAGTTTTACTTTACGATCGAGCAAACAATAAGCTAGGGGCTGGAAAATTTGTGCCCATGTGGCATGGTCTGTATATTTTCAAGCGGAAGTTGAAAAAGGGGCTTATGAGCTAGAACATTTTGACGGTGTCTCTTTAGGTAAACCTAGGAATGGGCTTTATCTAAAGCGATATTATGCTTAAACGGATAGCGTGAAGATTTCATTAGATTATTTTTTTATACGTTGGTGTTTTTGTAGATTAAATATGCGTGCTTTACTTTAGTGAGTTTTTTTCATTATTAGTCCTGCTTATCTTGATTTTACTCTTGATATTGCAGATGTCGACGCCTCTCCAAACATACGTCGATTTCGCTGATGGCACTTTTCGTAGTACACGGAACATCTCTTCCGCATCCTGGGTTATCTATTCACCCTCTGATGAGTAGTATCTATGCACGAGGTAAGCCTCGGTCAAACAACAAACAACATTGTAGAATACAATGCAGTGATTGAATTTTTATTTGAATCCATCTCATTTGGGATTCGAAGTTTGATTGTTAATTTAGATTCGGAACTCGTTGTATTACAGCTTAATCGAGTTTATGCCATTAGAAATCCAGTATTATTATGATTATTTTTTAGAGTCCATCTCTTTGAACGAGAATTTGATTACATAGAATATCAGCACATTCCAAGATATTTAAATACATTAGAATATGTAGTTGCTTCTCGAATGCTAAATAGACATTTGCATTAAATCAAACAGTAAATTTAAAAACATCTCATAAACATGTTTTGCAAGATAACCATAGTAATAGCATAGCATAGCATAAGAGTGTGTCAAAATATACATCGTCCTCGATCATAGGTTGAAAAACACCTTATGATCGGCAAAAATGATAGTATCAAAAGTCATATAAAAAATGGGTCTACAAAGCACTCATCCTATCACTGGTGATGATCCCGAGAAGACACCACTGCTCAGACCACCCTACAAAGGAACCTCCTAAAAGGTCCTGGGACCCAAATCACATAGCGCCGAAGCTGAAGTGGAATGTCATCTATGCTGGTCTCTGGAATATCTGCGGTCAAGTGCTCTAGATGACTCTCCAACTCAGCCAAGTTCTCTGTTGTCTGGTCCTGTGGGGTCGGTGCTGTGGCAGCTAGTTGACTCCAATAATAAGGCTGGAGAGTGGCTGGTTGTCGTGGACCCACATCTGCATTTAAAACTTTTACTATTAGTTTTGGGACGATTGTTAAAAATACAAAAACATACATATAAAATTAAAATGTCGAAAAACAATTTTTACCTTTGTCATCCCATTGCTCTCCTAGTGGAAGAGTCATATCAGGATCGCTGCAATAATCCATCCTAGCATATGGAAAATCATGAATAACAAAAATTTGGCTCTCTAACCAATGGAAGTACTCTTGGGTGAATCGAACAATCTCAGAACCCTCATCTGGATGACGGGCCATAACTGCAACCCATCGCATAACCTGAGGATCTCGGGGAAGTCCGGCCTCAACTGTGAGTTGCTGTGGAACCAGCATCGGTACCCTCTCTAGGGCAAAGATGACAACTAAATAACCATAACCAAATTCCTTTAGCTTCCCTTGCCTCACGCTAGTCAATTGGCCCTTCACATTGGCCAATACAGCATCGCACCAGTTGAAAATGGTGCGTCAGAAGCTGTCCACTGCCATGGGCATCTGGGAGCCTGTAGCTAGATGCAATGTTGCGCTCCCACAGAGTCTGGTAAAAGTAATATAAATTACTTTTAGTTCAAGGTGGGAGATGGTTTTCACATCTATCCGTTTTTCCGGATCTTGGTTATTACAGAACTCTAGTCAGAGACTAGCGACAGATTGGCCACCTGGCCTAGATCTGAACAGAGATAATTGTTTGCCTTTCTTGGGCAAGGCAGTCAAAAAATATATGTCATCCGACCCGATTTCGAGCTGGTTGTCACCAATAATGAAGCATTGGTCCTGAATGCTCCACTTGTTCACCAGCCATTGTAAAATGTCTACCTGTGCCCTCATGCCAGGTATGGTCCAAAATTTGAAAAGCCCACATGCTCTCAATGCCTGTAATGAAGGCGGATGGAGTAGTGCTACCTAATCCACGTCCTCATGCTCTATTTCCCACCAAATAAGCATATTGTGTACCTACATTGCAAAATAAGTGGATTAGAATTTTCATTCCAAAATTCTATGGGTCAAAAATGGAAGAACTATGGTTAAAAATCCACATTCCGTAGGGTTCACACCCATCCCTTTAGACACAGTGCGTAGGTGCGCACTTCTCCTTAAGGCGAGGTGCAGCACCCTAACTTTTCTCTGTGCACAGGAAAGTCGCGGTGTGCAGGGGCCACATGGCGCCCTTGCGCAACCACTGCGGGCGATTTTTTGCCCTAAATTTCCTCCAAAAATCAAAATCTGAACCCCAAAATGAAATTTCAAATGGATGAAATGAAAGTGAAGGACATTTTGGATTACCCGGAGTAGACGGTTCTTGATTCCAACGGTTGGATTTTGTGCAATCTTCACGGGAAGTTTTTTACCAAAAGCTCTTACTCCAAAGGTAAATGGTAAAATGAACTTGTAAAAGCCCTTTTTATAAGATTCTCTGAGTAAATAAATTAAAATTTATTTATTTTTTAATTTGAAAAAGTCATTTTGGTGCATTTTTATTATTTTTAAATAGATATGAGTAATGTTTACAGTTTTTGTGCAGAATATTGGGGATTCAGGTGAAATTAATCTGCTTCAACAAAAAACACATAGGAGTCCTCTTTAAGCTCTTTTTGGACTCATAAAAAATGAAAAGATTGCCGAGTGTTTCTTTGCAGACTCGTTAAAATGGAATTACAAAGACGGTCCTTTACATCTCGTTTCCGACCATACAAACATGAAAATATTGTCGTACTTTTGTCATTTCAAGTTTGATATTGGTAATAAAATGACGTGTTTTCGATTACTGTTTTACTTTTTCAGATTGAAGGCACTAATCATGAAAAGTACTCCTTGGTCGTAATGATCAAACGGTTCTATCAAGTATTATTTTATATTTTTTCAGGCTTAGGAGGCACAAATTTATGAAAAAAGACAACATTGGAGTTTTCTTATGTTTTTCTTCTAACCCCCTAAAATTGAAAAACACCGAGTTTCTCCTATACTGGACTCGTTAAAATTTCACAGTAAAGGACCTGTTCAATTACAAACAGGAACGAACCACTCCTTCTTAGGGTTTGAATCTAAGCTAAGTTGGACTCATCCAAAGGATGAGCTTATAACCAAGAAAATGTTATCCTCCTCAAGATTGTCAAAAATAAAGAGGTGTTTGCGAGAAATGGTGGGGGAAAAGGAGAAAAATGAACTTGTTTGTTGTACTCTATGTTTGAAAAAACTTTCCATCACTCTTGAACACGACACTTTTATCCACCTGGGTTGGGAAATCCTTTACCTAACAGTTAATCAAACCACTTTAAAAGTATTCAATTGGTTTCCAGGTATTAACTTTGTGTCAACTGTCACTGAGCCATCTGCTGTGTCGTTACGTGTTCAAGAGGTCTATGCAAATACACCATTCACCTACAAAATATTTGTCATCCAGCACTGGCCACCCCTGAGTTAGTTCTTGCTCTATATATTTCTTCAGACTTGATCTATGATTTCTTGTTATGGGCTTGCCTATGACGGATTGCTTTCTATCAACTCCAACTCATTATCTAGAAATATGATCTAGAAATCGCCAATACCTTGGAATCTGCATGCCTCAATGGCAGGTTTCTCACCTTTGACGATAGGTTTCATCATTGACCTTCGATCAAAGGATTCCGTGACGTGTTCGACATCGACACATTCATTCACATCTCATGAATTGTACTGGGTACTTTAAGGGCCATTGAAATTACTGGTGGTTCCTCTCACACTTGTAAACAATTTACATCATTGATTGTTAATCAAGTGGTTTCTCCCATGTTCAACTTCGACACATTCACTCACATGAGTAGAATCGTACTAGTTCAGAAAGTAGAAATGAAGACCCTGGATCTAGTTTCCACCATCCAGGCTGCAAGGAATTTTGTTATCATTATATACTGGACTATTCATAAACAGATAGCTGTGTCCATACTATGTCCATGTGTTCCTACTTGTGATGTAATACAAAATCATTCCTGTATTAGAGAAGTTTTTATATAGTTCTTAGTTCGTTTTGATCTGAGTATGGGAATGCATACCTCAACGATGATATGTTCACATACATATATTTTGTATTGAATGTTTTTACAAGTTCAACCAGGGTATCCATAGGAAAATCCTTGAAATTATAAAGTCCTTCACTCTTATTAGATGATCAAAAACCATTCTCATCTACTACAGACTTCGCACTTTAGGGGGCAATCTGTTACACGAAAAATTGTCACCATGACTTTCTACAGTTCGTGTGAGTCCATCAATACTCATACATACCTCCTTTGCAAGTCTTAAACCTCAGCTCTTCATGTCAAGCCTTGAAAATGGGAGAAAGACCTTAAAAATATCTCAAATCCTGGTTTCACACTTTCTCCTAGCATTTCCTGCAGTGCCGTACCTAATGGTCATGATTCCTGCGACCCTAACCGCTCTGTATATTGAGAAATGGGTGTGAACCCCTGTTAAAGTTAAAAAGGCGTGAGTTCATCCTTAAAAACTCATCTTAGGTCACTTCTAGACACTTCTAGAAGGAATATTACGCTAGCAAGTCCGCTCTACCTTGGTTCATCAATTCCATAACTAAGGGAGCTAACTCCATGATATGAGGTTCTTATCCCATTGAAGGAGGAACTTATCCCTTCAATGGTGGACCTGCAACTTCCTCCATTTGCACTATAAATTCATGCATTGGGCTGGTTGTAGAGGAGGTTGAAAGATGAACATTCTTGAGGGTAAATGTTGCTAAAAACTAGGCTTCCTTTTTGAGCTTGTGAGAGGAGAGCTCACATACCTTTCATGTCATTTGGGAAGTGAGTGAGGCTTGTCAAAGTAGAGGAGACCCCTACTAGACCCTGGAAAGGACTTGTGCAACATCAAGGCAAAGGTTGTAAAGTTATTTTATTTATAAAGTTAATACAATCAAGTTTGTTTTTCTCAATGAACTGTCCCTAATGGTTTGTTTTATGAGCTCCTTGATCTTCATAATGAACATGTCTTGTTATACACAGGTATGCTTTAATGTGTCCTTGTTTGTGTATACAGGTTATTAAACGAGAACTGCTTGAAGCTGTTGGGATAAAACTGCCTCAAACAAGTGTTGGACCGAGGTAGGTTCTATTACACTTCTTAGTATTCATTAATGAATTGAAACATGTTTAGAGAAAAATAGGTTTGTTTGTGCTCTTTGTTGCTAGCTATCATTAGATACTAGGGATATCGGTCTTATCCGCAAGAACGATTTATCTGGCCAACACACATATTGTTGGAAAGCTCTTCGAGAGAAATTTCCAATGGAGAGGGTTTCATATAGGATTTGGGACCATCTATTACCTCTAAGATGGATGCAAACTCTCTTCCATTGTTTTGATCCTTCACCCTTTGGACAACTGAAATCACAACCACTGAGGTGATCCTTTTCATGAAGCCTACATCTACCATGGAATTCCTCCTAGGCCATCACTGCCAATATTTGTTGCACCAAGCATCCGAGCTTGTTTGTTTGACATCAATGCCAAAACTCCTACTAGTAGTTAGGCAATACTAACTACCCAACACATCTCCCCACCATGTCTGTTGTCATCAGTTCCAACACACTTGGAGATGCCTTCGCCAGGCCACTATCCGTCAAGACAATGCCAACTATCCAATAATCACCCCCTTTGGCATTGATGTAAACACTACATCCTTCTCTTCATGTGATGGCCAAACCTCATGTTTCTTCCACACATCTCATTTCACGAGACACCAATGGCCTTCTTTCTTCTACACAGGCCATCACAACTTCTCCAGAGCTTATCTCCCCTATTGAAATCAATGGCAAGGGGCTACAATATTCCTTTCTCTCCCCATGCAATCACTTGGCTATGAAGACAAGAGTCTAGCTATTTAGATGTGCATTTTTCCTCAAAGACATCTCTTCCAGGAATGTCATTGTTGTTACTCCATAAACTAGGCATATTTGATATGTTTCCCCTGAACCTATACTTCCTTTTATTGAATCCCTCCAGTTTCGAAAACCTTATGGTTGCTAGTTGAGCACTCTATCCACTAATGCATCTTTTGTATAAAAAATGTTGATACTAATTAAACTGCTCATGGTATTTATATTGTTACAAATACCAATTAATGATGATACATTTTGGCTCTCACTTCTTTAGTAATGCTACTTCTTCCGAGACTATGCTCACATAATTTGAGCATCTCCATCTCTCCTCTTGAGATCATACTCTTACAATATGGACTACTTTTCAACTAATACCAATTTCTCAAAAGGAATAGATAGAAATTGAACAATGTACCAGAAAAACTCTAATATTTCTTTTCTCAAAAAGAAATGTCAATTTGCACACAAGGTTACTCAACATGAGGCCAACGCAACCAATTGACATACTCATACCAATTGATAGTTAAGGGAAATGGAAAGCTTATAAAAATTATGTTTCATGAATACAAGACTGTTATGCATAATCAAACTTACATCCTAAATGAAATAAGGATATTTCACCAAATATAAAAACCTTTCATTTGCTCAACAATCTCTCTTTATGAGGCTGCCTAATGTTGCCTGCTACTGCTTATGAAAGTAGCTCCCCCTAAGCCAATGCTTTTTGATCTCCTATAACAACTTTCTTGCCTCTATGTGGGGACTGATCTTGTGGACCTGACTTGACTATGAGCTCCCTGTCATTCCACACTTCCACTGTAGCCCATCATCTTCCCACGACATAAGATATTATTGTGTACTCCTCATGCTAGCTGCACTTCTCCTTTTCAATGTTGATACATTCAAAATAAATTGATTTATTCTTGTAATCAATAAGAAAACACACCCATACTTTCATCAATCAGATGCACCTTTCTATTGATTCTTTTTGGTTTCCTTCATCTTACTTATTCAACCTTCCTTAAGGCATTTCTCTTCCTTTAATAAGAGAAATGGAGGATATACTCTCCCTAAGAAGATCATCCCCTTCTTCCTCCATACCTTCAATAGTTGAGTAATGATAGAAGCATTTCTCTCCAACTTCTTCTTTACCCATGCTTGGGTCTTCTCTTGATTGTGCAAGACTAGAGGAAAATTCTATTTCATCTCCTCTTTCTTCAACTTTCCCTTTTCATACTGATCATTGAAGAAAATCTTGTATTCATTTTCCCTTTTACTCCTTTTCGTAATCCTAAGCTTCTACATTTGCATGCATAAGTTTAGGAGCATGCATTTTCTTCTTATATCTGTATCTAACTCTCCTGTGCCCAACTTTGCCAAAATTGTAGCATTTTATTTGGCCTAATAATGGGGCAGAGAAGTCACTCTTTTTGACAATTTTTTTGCAAAAACTCATATCATTGCCAGCATGCCTTCTTCTAGCATCCTTTTGTTGTTACCCAAAACATTTTGGTTTCCTTGCATGTCATCTACAATTTGTGGATTTATGTCCAAACTTATTGCAAGAAAAAAAATATCCATGAAAAGGCTTTTGATCACAGAGGTTACCTTTTCACTGTAGGCTTTGTCCTTGAGTGGGAAAGGACATCTGTTGGCTCTTAATGTGCCTTCTATGAAAACCTCATTTCGATCATGCACTCTTTCTTGTAGTTTCTTCAAACCCCTCTGCTACGCTATTGGTTTTTGCTTCTTAGTATTCTATTGTAGTACCAATTATTGCTTCTTAGCCTTCTACTACATTACCAACCGCTACTTCTTAGATTTTGATTGCACTACCGGTTGTTGCTTCTTAGCATTCTGCCGCTACCTTTTCTTGTCTCATTGTTGTTGTTGTCCACATTATTCTTGTTATCCAAAGAAATTTCTTTCTTTGTTGTTGTTGGAATCTTGAAATCCCTTTACATGGGAAGTTGACCCTTTAACATTCACAATCTTGGAGCTTGTTCTTTTAGTTGAAAATCACACCAGTCTTGATGAGAGGGAATATTTTCTTGACAAGCATCTCACCAAAAATTTCTCACTCTCTTCAACCTTTTCATATTGAGACAACTCTATATTTGAATTTTCTAAGTCATGTCTCCCTAATACTACCTCATTTTGTAGACTCCCACAGTAACCTTCATTTTCACTCAATTGATTGGTTAACATCCCAATCAATCTACTAGCCTCTTCTTGTTGAGGATTTAGTTCAACTATTTTTTTTCTCAACTCCTCATTATCAAGCTCATAGTTGTTTAGTTTATCCTCTTGCTTGAGATTTGCCTCTGATAGGTCCTTGACCTCCTTTAGAGTCGAGGTCAACCTATTTATAGAAAATACCCTTTCATCTAGATCCTTTTCTTCACTACTAGAAGTGCTATATTCCTAGAAGTGTGGTATTCCTTATGATACTTCTTCCTTATCAACATGAGTGCGATGAGAAGAAACTTCTCTATGTTTTGGTTCATTTCTAGAGTAGCAGGGTTGTTCAACCTTTTCTTGAGCAACATGGCTATCCCCTCCATAAAAATATTACAGTCTATCCAACACTTCCTTTACTGACTCGCAATGCCTCACTTTATCAGCATCTGACTTAGGTAGCCCCTTCATGACACTATTTTGGGCTTCTTCATTCTACTCAGTCTTTTCTCCATTCAATACATAGAGCCAGATATCAGCATCCAAGGCCATTATGTAGGTTACCATTCTGATCTTCCAGAGTTCATACCAGAGTTCATGGCTCGACCTATATGAAAAAGGAACTCCTTCTGTTGTTAGCTAAGGTGGATTATCCATTGTTTCCATTTGATATACTTTCTAGCAATTAAGTTACTTATAAGGAACGTGGCCCTAATACTAATTGTTGGAAATAATGATAATATTGAGGACAGGTGACTTAGTATTAAGGCTAACGTCAAAATTTTTATGCCTATTTACTTTTCATATTCAAGCTTGGAAACCCTCTATATAATCAACCACAATATGTAATATGGTAGCAACATGAAATCAACATACAAGCATACACACCATGAGCATTATACACATGAGACAATAGGTTTTACATGGAATCCCTTTTGGGAGAAAACCACCAAAGCTTTTTGTTGTTATTGATGGAAATAAGAGCAACTACTCTATTACGTCAATCTATTTTTTAGCACCCACTGATAGGAAACGCCAACTCCCTTTGATTATTTGCTAGCACCCACTAGCAAGAAGAACCAACTCCCTCTTTTTGTAGACACATGTCTAGCTTACCAGAATCACCATGTGAAGCACCAACCTCACGCATTTTTTATAAGCACCAACTTGTAGCTCCTTGGATCTTTGTAAGCCAACTTGCAAGAGGCACAAACCCACTAAACAAGGAAGCACTAACTTCATGTATGCAGGAACCAACCCACACTCAAATAACAACCTTATATTATATGTAATTTAGGAGCTACTCTTCTTAATAACAACTTTGTTTTCTACTCACACTACTCACTCTAAAGTATCCCACTAATCTACTAGAATGAACAAAGTTTGTTCTTCAAGTTAAAGACTCCAAAACACTTGGAATATGTAGATCTCCATTGAGATAAAAGATTATATATTAATGTATGAATAATAATGATGACACAATTGAGAGTGAGGGTCCTATATATATAGCCAGGTAAACACCCTTTCTTGAGCAATCATGTCTCCTTAGACATGCCTCCTTTTTAAACTAATTATTAATTAACTAATCATTATCACAATTATTTATATTTAGATTATTTATATATATTTTTTCCATAACATTGCATTCCTCAAAATATCTTTCTCCTCAAAGCTTGTTGACACAAAAGGCTTGATCTCTTTTTCATTTTCGAATGTATTCTCATCTCAAAACTATCATCTTCATTGATACAATTTGATATGGTATTCTAAGTGAAAAGCAAAAATATTACACTGAGAAGGGACCAAACCATCCTAGATTAATCTTATGTGGAATATTCTGATCATTGGTTTTGGAAATAATATTGAGAGGGCGGGTGAATTAGTATTTGCAATTCAATAATTTTTCAATTCCCAAACAAATTTATATATGCTACTTCAGTGAAGTGAACTTGTGTGTGTATGCAATTGTGATTGAGGAAACCAACGTATGCGTAGAGAACTTATGATTTAGTCAATTTATCATGTGTTGATATTTAATTAGTACACCAGTATCTTATTATACAATAACTATGTGCAATAATAACATAGTAAAACATCACACATAAAAAACACATATGAACACCAAGATTTAAGGTGGAAATCCAATGCGGGAGAAAAACTACATGCTATTTTCATATCTATCTTCTTTTAATATAAATAAAATCTGTTTACAATCTTGTACTGGTGCAAACTCATACCAGTATGTAGGCACCTACCTGCAGAAGGCTACAAGCTTCTCTCATTTTCTAGCTTCTACTGGAAGGGAGCTACAACCCCCTAGCTCCTGCACTAGTCGATGTGTTTACTAGTATGTAGGTGCCTACTTGGAGAAGGCTATGACCTTCTCTCTTCCCCCAGGGACCACATTTCATTAATTTTTAGACTGGATGCTTTTGGTACACAACAATACAATATGAAGGCCTCATTTCATCAAATTTTAATACTGGACCCATCAGAAACTTTGAAACTCAAACTGCATCAACGAATAATCAGTTAATATGAACAATCAGATCAATGTCACAAGAACACTATGGTGAACCCAAAAACTAGCATCATCATTCAGAACTAGTTACAACCTCAAAAATCATACATTAGAATGCATATGCTACTTTACTGAACCAAACCTATGTGTATAATCTACTTCCTCTAAGAAAACCTGCATGTACCATCAAAACTACTGAATCATAACAACTTTTGAATAAGATTTGTACCAACCAATAATATTTTTAACATATAGTATCAATTTGCAAAGATCTAGATAGACATTATTAAAGATAACCCTTCTCACTTAATCAATCAATCAATCAGACACAAACTCCTTATGAATTTAGTTTTACATTGAGATCTAGGAAGACTTCATTGACTGACAAAAGTAAAACAATAGAAGTGATCATATCGACTAGTCATTACCGAACAATAGGCTTTTCCTTTACATACGCTACTTGGAAGAGTTGAACATACATGTACACACATCTTTACCAAGGTGAACCAACCTATAGATCTATAAATATTAACTCACAACTTCGCCGCTATTCCAAACTTTAGACATACCCAAATCATGACATTTAAAGAATAAAACATCTGTAATAAATCAGATCTAGCCCAACCAATATTAGATCATTCAATGATAAGTCATTTTAGGTCTTATGATATTGATCCAACATTGAATTCAAGGTGCACAAAATATTTTAGATTATATCATAATCATAGCCCCTACAACATAAAATATACTTTAGATATAATTATTCCTGAAAAACCCTTTCACTTGCACTCTTGGCCCTTTGATCTTCTCCTCCTTATATATTTTTGGCATTCCTTAATATCTCCTACCAAAACCACACTTATGACTTGTGGTATTCTTGGATGGCATCAAATAGTCATTACTTCGCTCAATATTGTGTTCTAATACCATGGAATTGACCAATGGTATCCTTTACTCTTGAATTTCCTTGATTTTCCAACCCATACGTGCATTTCCTCTTCTAAAAGTATATGCATACATATACGCTCTTTTTGTCATGTGAACCTACGTGTATACATTGTTTTTACAAGGTGAACTTGTATATACAGCTTAAACTATCTGAAAACATCCTTTTTCCTTCAAATTCTTGATTATGATCAGTAGACATTTGTTCCAACTTCCTGTTCTTCTGTACTAATGCCCTGTTACCTCTGAATTGACTTGTTACACTGTGAGATTCCTTTAATCAAATATGAGCAGACCTGTGAGTGAGTTTACATCAAGGACAACACCTGTATCATAATGCCAACAGTTGGAATTTTGTAACGAATTGTCATCATAGGACTGGATTGAGGTTACATTAATATTCTTTGGAACATCAGGTCATTGTTTTTGTTTTGAATGGTACTGATATGTAGCTTGGTTGAGTTGTATACTCTCATGATTCAGATGATAATAAGAAATGTTTTTGGTTTGACTTTCACTTATTAGGTGTGTGGATTTTTTTTTATTTTCTTCTTGTGAGGATGTTGTGGAGTTGGTTATAGAACCTTCACTTGGGATGTTCATCGCCTGCACTGCAACATCTAAGTGTGTATTTCCTCCAAATTTCTTGTCTTATTCTTGAGTTGTGACATTCACTAGATGTGTATTTTCTCCCTTATCTTCAACCAAGACTGTTACAACTGGAGACTTTCATACTTATTAAGCAAGTTGTTCCAACTTTTTTGTTAATGACCTTTTGACCCTTTTAAGCTTCTGAATTTGTGTCAATAATTCTTCACTATGGTCTTTCAGTCAAGAAACTTCTTCAATTTTGTGAGTGTTGTTTTTATCAACTTCTCTTTGCATATTCTGTAGTACATTTTTACCTTCCTAAAAAATATTTTCCAAATATCTTGTATGTCTTCTGGTATTACTAAATTTAGCTTCGCTGTAAAATATTGTAACCTTATTTTTTTCCATTTCCAAGAAAATGTCAAAAACATCTTATTCATATTGAGGATGAAGGAACCTAGGGTTTCCATCCATGGTTATCCCAAAATAATGTCCCCTTCATCATTCCATATAGGTTGAACAAAAAATTGTTATATAAAAGTATAATCGCCACCGTTAAATTGTCATTCGGTTATGTCATATTATTTTCTACCCAAGCAAACAAAAATCACGATTATATTTGACTCTGGAATCACCAATTGGTTAGCAAGGTGAGAGTTTACATGATTTTTCCCTTTAGTGAGAGAGATAGAAACAATAACATATTTTCCTACAAGAGTCCCTTTAATTTTGAATAGCACTTGAGCAGTGCAATGTGAGGCTCCTAAAAACCTCCCTTCCTTCAATTTTGAATGAATGGCACCATTTTCCTTTGGAAAGATAAAATTACGGTTAATGGAAACATTCTTAAAATTCACCTTTATGTCTTATTTGATTCCAACAATTATAATAAAACTCGATCACTTCTATCTTTGGATTAAAAATACTTTTACTTTTTTTTTGTTGATTTGTTTTAACTCCTTAACCTTTTTTTTTTAACTCTTAAACATCTTTGAATATCTATATAATCCTTAACCTTTATTAATATTTCCTTGTGTTTACATCTTATCTAACTAATAAAATAAAGTTGTATACAAATTTAATTTAAATTTAAGCAGTATAAATTCTTCTCTTTGATGGACTTGTTGTGCCTTCTAGCTACCGTGACTTCTTTCCTTATTATCAATGGTGCAATTGAATTGAATCGATATATGATTGTGGGGCATAGCAACACATAGTTTGACTAATGCTCGGCTATAATGACAGAATATTTTCCTCAAATACTTTTCCAGGTATTTTTTATTTTTATTTTGTTGCGGCATCATGGTTATATGTTGGATTGTACAACTATATCACGAGGAAATTGGCAACGTGACAGGTAAAAAATGTTTCAGTGATGTTGGTGAAATAGGGTTGCAGGAAAATTGGTTGGTTGTTGCACATAATAGTGATTTGTGATTACAATCTATCAACTATGTCAACAAACACGGGTAGAATATGGTTAATGATTCTAGTCTATCGTTGTGACAATAGAAGCTCACATGATGGCACCCATAGTTACTAGGGAAACAAAGGAGGCACAGGCAACAGTGGCAGCATGATTATCGTTATTGAAAACTTCTCAGTGAGATCAGGCCACATTATCGATGGCGACTTTGGAGGCTCAAGTGGCACTATTGACAATGGCTCACGCTGCAGCTACTTGAGCACCATTATTGGCAGTGGTTTGCACAGTCTGAGTAATGGAATCTATCGGACTCCAAATGGTGGTGAGGGTGGCGTCATCGATATTAGTATCTCTTTTGTCAAGGGAAATGGCTAGGTTAACTGTGAGTTGTGTCATTTGTTTTTGTTATAGATAGATAGATAGATAGATAGATAGATATAATTTTTATTTATTTTTCTATAATTTTTAATCTCCTATTTATTTTTTTAATATTTTTTTTCCAATATATATATTGATTTCTTTTTTACTCATTTTTTTAGACACATTTTTTATTTCTTTTTTTTTACTATGTCTTTTTTTAATTATAATGGCCAAGATGGAGAAACTCCAAATTTTAGCGAAATGCTTGGACATCAACAACAATATAGTTGATGAAGTCTTGATTGCCAAGGGCTTGGATAGAATAGTGTAGTTCTGTGAAGTGGTGGATCAGTGAGAGGATTGAACTTCCCTGGTACCAAATGGAACGAACAAAGTTTGTCCTTCAAGTTAAATACTCAAGAAGACTTGGAATATGCAGATCTCCATTGAGATACAAGATTATATATTAAATGTATGAATAATAATAATGATACAATTGATATTGAGGATCATGTATATATAGCCAGGTAAGCACCCTTTAATGAGTGGTCATGTCTACTTAAACATGCCTCTTTATTTAACTAATTATTAATTAACTAATGATAATTACAATTATTTATATTTATATTATTTATATATATGTTATTCATAACATCTACTCAACAACAATCACTCATCACCATCCACACAACTCTCTATTCTTTGCTCTTCATTGATATGCCCTTAGCTCTTGGGCTTTTTCTCTCTATGACAAAGACTTATCTCTCAACCCTCTTTCTCTGTACAGACACCTTCAACCCTTTTCACAATAGAGGCACAATTAGAGTTTCTTACACATCACAGGTGATTATGACCTTGCCCACATTGGCGCATAGGAAACTTTCAGTCTTACACACAGCAACACAACTCTCAATGTATCTTACTTCCACATAGGCACTCTCAACCTTTCTTTGTAAAACTATATCTCTCTAAGCCTTACACAACAATGCACACACTTAAAGATTTTTCGCTTAGCTCTTTGGAAACTATGTTGCTTCACCCCTTTTCTCATCTGAGCTTCTTGGTTTTGTCCCTTTGCTATGCGTTAATCAATGCTACCACACTATCATGTGTTCACACTACCACACGTGTACCTTGACATGGCTCTTCCATTCTTCTGCTTCATCTGAATTGGTACCTTCTACTACATTAACCATGAGAATGGGAACTTGATAGTTTCTTCATGCTCATAATGAATTCTCAGTCCACCTCCACACTCCAATGAGGCACATTCCTCTTTGTGAACAACATTCCTATCATTAAGGCATTGTATGCTTATTCACGGTTTTGGACAGACTGACTATCCTTTTGCATGGCTTCTCAACTATATATAGGAATGGCCTTCCTTCATTGAGAAATTAATTCTCAAATGACTTGCAAACTTCTTCATGAGTCCCGTGAATCCATTTAACTCACTGAAGATGTGCATCAAAGTATGGAGATGAATTGCCTCACCTCTTCATAGACACAACAACCTTTCCTCAAGATTGTGGTCCTTGCTACCTTGACACAGTGATCTATGATAGTTGCCATTATTCCTGAGACCAAGTTCCTTTGTTCCTGCACTCAAATTCATGGTTATCGACCCATACACATTTAAATCTTTGTATTGTACTAGAATGCAAGAGCATTAGACCACCCTTAATAAAAATTGAAATTTTGATTTGTGAAAGAGGAAACATGGAAAATCATGGTAAACTGGGGAAAATTCTATTTAAAACAGAGCTAAATTGATAGAATTGAGAAGTCTCTAGAAGACATCATTAAATGTAATTATCTGCCATGTATGTGTATAGAGAGATCGAGGGGATTTGATTGAGTGATTCTAGGTGATTTGTAGGAAGAAGTCATGGATCCTAAATGATCCACGTACGAAATTTTCTATATAAGAGAGTTTGTTTTGTGTGAGAGAGATACAAAGGTATAATGTAGTTGCAGGGTGATTTGTGATTCAGCTATGAGGCCTTAGCCTGTAATCGAGATCTCTATATAATGGAAATATGTATGTTATTTGAATTTTGTGTGTCTGTGTATTGGTTACCTATAATTTAGATGTATGTAATGTTACAGGTTTATTGATCGACCATTGATCACTATAAGGATTGATGGCAATCCAATATGATATAATAGAGTGAGATGTTGTATGGAGAAATGTGAGTGCCTTAGATAAAGTATGGCAGAGTAATTTGTGTGTGCAATGGGAATTCCACCAATAGGTGACTACATGATAACTGTTGGATTTGAGAAGATTAACGGAGGAGAGTATTCAATTGAAATTAGAGTCGATTAAATAAACACAATGAGAACCGTTAGATCAGCCAGATCGACGTATAATAATGATGGTAGAGGAATGGAGGAGGAACCATCATAGTTTTCCGATGGAAGAATATCCATGGTGAACATGTGGAAACTTGTGAGCAAGTTATCTTAGCTAGCAAACTTGAGAAAATCTTTAAAAGGAGTTTAAACTTCAGGGCAATTGATGAGCCCCAAAAATGGGTAACTTTATGGGCTCATTTTTACTATTATTCTTGATTAATCCACCATTCTTCATAGTTTTATGCATGATTTTGAATATATTTATGTTAATTGAATGAATGAGAATAGTCACTTGACCACAAAGTCTAATACGTGCTTATTGCTGATTTTTGGATATCTTTTGGACCAAGGTCAGGCATTTATGAGCAAGTTGGTAGCCAAATACGAAGGAACAAGGCTGAGGATTTGTAGGAGGGGTATCTCCTACACTAAATGACCCCTTCCTTGAGTTCTCCACCATCAGCTCAGAGTTCAACAGCCCACCAAAGATGATTTCAAGGGGTAGCCATGCAAGTTTTGTGAAGTGGTTGATTAACTACAGTTCTGGACAGCCAAGCTCCTAAAGTTAAGGAGGACTGTTGGGAGTCCTCCTATTGCATATGTAGGAAGGCTTCAAGCCTTGGTAGTTTAGCCATTGAACAATTTTTTTTTGCACTTTAGTGCAACTCTGCATTTCATCTCATTTTTGAGCTCTTGTTGTAAACAGTTTTGTCACATGACTATTATTTTTTGAGTAATGGAGATGAAATTTGCTTTGCACCATCTTTGAGCTTTCTTAGGAGGCTTTAGCTCTTGGGGTTGGGCCCAAACCAAGTGCCAATACCTCCTTTTTGTACTTTTATGTGTTTTATTGCATTCATAGAAAAATTAGGTAATATAGGTTAAGATCTTGCTTCGTTACTTCGGTTGATTTTGATGATTATGATAGTTTTTCATGCTTCAAGTTGATTTGACAGTTTGGTAACAGAAAAGATCTACAAAAAGGACATCAAGTAGTCCTTAATCTCATCTCTCCCTCCTTGGGACCATGAGCTGAGAGCAATTCATACTTGCTGCCATCAAAACATTGTTTTTTCCTTCCAATGCAATTGCTAGTGTTAGATTTTAAGTTGGAAAAGTTGATATTAGTTGTTCTTGCATATTTAGATCTATTCTTGCTTAGTTTCCATAGCTACCTTTCATGATTTCCTGCCTATAAAGTTATGTTCATCATGTTTCTGATTTTTAGATCAGATTAGGTCAAAATAGATAGATCTCTAGTTTTTCTTGTCTTTGTTCGATCCGCTTTGGAAAATAGTGTGGAGAGCACCTGTAATACATCTCTACCTACCCTTCCTCCATCATACAACTTGTTCCAGCCCCTAATATAAGATTTCTTCTCTTCATTTGCCCTAATTTCTACATTCTTGTGCAACATTTCTCTCTCTCCACCCTTGAAAAAACCCAACCACCTTCATCACTCCTTAGCTTCATTTACCATGTCCTAGACCTCTTAATAGCCTTATCCATCCTTCATTGCCACTTTCCCACCATTTTTCCACCATCAACCCTCTAAAATCCTCTTTTGTCCTATTCCTATAGAACTTCCCCTAGAACTTCCTATATAACCCCTGCAAACTTCCTGTAGAAGTTCACGTGACTAGTTTTTTGAGATTTGATCACTATGGAATTCTCTAGAAGGGTGCTAGGAATCCCTTAGGACCTCTTACCACCTTCGCAATCTCCTACAAGCACCCACTCCATTTCCTTTCACCAATCAACCTCTGCATAGTCAAAAATAATTGAAGCACATGCATAATAAATCTGCAAAATTACTCAAAAATATAAAATTATGCTTTTCCATATTTTCCTTCACAAGTAGCTTAGTCACATGCATTTTACCTTTCAAAGAGTTAATGGCATCCATTTCAGTAGCCTTCATCTCTTTTCTTGCACCAGTAGGGTTAGTAGGTAAAACTAGGGTTTGCTAGGGTTTTCATTTCCTTTCAACTTTCTGCTTCTTTCTGAAAGTAGTTTATCTTCTCGGGAGTTAGCTTTCATCTATCACAGTTAAAATATTCTTCTAAGAACTCATAGAAGTTGTCTTAAGCTCCTAGAAAACTTGTGCCAGCTGATCAAGTGATAGCCTGCAGTAAGAGCTAATACTTGTGCATATAGCACCGTTGCTTCCAAGTTTGTTACGAACTACTGAGTTGATAAAAGTAAATAAGGGAGTCCTAGGAGTTGCAACATTATTGTTGCAATACTAGAGTGCACCATATTTTTGGCACCGTTGCCAAGGAATCATCAGAGTATTTGTGATTGTTGCTTTTCTTCTATTTTCTACTACAACGTTCTGCTAAGTAGTTTATTTCAGCAAGAGTAGAGTAGTTGTTTCATTTCCATTCTCCAATTTCATTTCCGCAAAAGTAGATTAGAAATTTCCTAAATTAATTTCGTTTCAGCAAGCATAGATTAGATATTTCCTTCTTTCATAGATTAGAATTTCAATTCCGCAATTTCAATTCTGCAAGCGTAGATTAGCATTTCAATTCTACAAGTGTAGATTAGCATTTCATTTCTGCAATTTCAATTCAATAGCATAGTTTAGTCATTTCCTGCTTTCATTTCAATTCTACAATTTTCATTACAGCAAGGTTTATTTTAGTTATTTGCAATTTGTTTTTAATCAATTTCAGTTTTGAAGGTACAAGTAGAGAAAGACACAAAAATCAACCAAAAATATTTCATGTCATGCCTCCTAGGAACAGAGACAATTCAGGAAAATTTCTACCCAACACCCCCAACACATCACTGAGTCACCTTTCTCTCTTCTTCAGTGGCAGTGATTCAGAAGAACCTATAGGTGAACCTCCAGAGATATACGAAGATCCTATAATAGAATAAGAGCAAGAAAACATTCCTCTTGAGACCATGGCCGAACACAGAAATGGTATAGGAGATGAGGAGAGAATAGAAGGCACCTTTTTCATCTGAGAGATGAATGGGGACACAAAAATGAAAAACATAAGTCCTTCAACCTTACCTCACTTCCATGGATTGACCACTGAAGACCATGATACCTTCTTGTTCAAGTTTTTTGTCCTTTGTGGAACTTATGATTATGCAAAAGACGAGCAAAAGTTGAAGCTCTTTCCCTCTACCCTCAAGGATGCAGAACTACGTTAGTTCATGGGGTTACCTGGAAATAGTATCACAACTTGGGCTCAGATGCAGTAAGCCTTTAGCAACAAATACCAGGATTACTATAGGTCAAAGGAAACAAAGGGAGAAATCTTTCAGATGACCATGGGAAGTGATGAATCTTTAGAAGACTATGAAGAAAGGTTCCAACTCATTTATAAAATGGCTAGGTGCACATTTGACCCTAAATCTCTAAAGCTAGTTCTGCTCCGAGGAGTCCCTAAGACCTTCTAGATACCCTCCATTTACTGGTTGAGGGAGACATCTACCAACTACTTTATGATGAAATAAATACTGTGTTTAGAAACCATTCTAGGGCAGCCTGGAAAAGAGGTAGGGGGAGTCAACTTTCAGCTAGTGCCACCTTTTCCAAACATGAGTTTGCTAATCAAATGGAAGACCTTAAAAGTGAGGAGAGATGGACCATTTCCATGCAAATCGATACCTTCCGAATCCAACAGAAGCAAGAAGAAGCTGAGCGAGCTTTGGCCATCTTTTGTCCTAGATGTACAAGGAAGCATCATAGAAATGAGTGTCCATTACACTCCATAGAGGTATGTTTTGTTTGTGAGGTAGACCACCCTACAAACCAGTGCCCAACCTTACCCAAACTTAAAGCTATGTAGCAAGGGGCTGAAGGAGCCACTGAACCACTCTACTTCATGAACCAAAGGAGCCCAGATGGACCCAGACCGTACTAGCAGGGGATGCAAGGGAAATCCTAGACTTATTACAACCCCAACCAATCCACTCACATACCTTCTTGGGGTCCCCCTGCTCATCCTTGCTGGTCCACGCCCCCTCCTTGGTCATATCCATCTCAATACCATACTCAACCTGCTGCTCATTCGTTTCATTCTCATGTCTAGCCACAACCTCAGTGGAATGCACCTCAACAGGGGTGGAGGCCCCAGTACAACTCTTGTCTTGCTATTTTGACTCCACCACCTGCTCAACCACAACCATTACCTCCTGCTTCTCCAAGACAATCCTAGATGCCTGCCCAACCGAACCCGAACCCCAATAACAAACATGCCCAACAGGTATATACTAGGGAGACAACATGCCCTACCTATGCTATGGAGATTTAGGAGATCAACCTACGATCTAGGAAGGTCCTCCAAGATAGCCAACCTCCTCCTAAGGAGGATGAGGAAGAAAAATAGGAAAGTGAAACCAAAGCCATTCCACCCTTCCCTGAGAGACTAACTAGAACCAAGCAACCAAACCCAGAAGAGACTGAACTTATGGGAGAACTTAAATAGTTATGTGTAAAAATACCACTTCTCCAGGCCATAAAAGATGTACCAATCTACAACAAATTGATCAAAGGGAATTGTTTCAGTTACCCAGGCAGGCGCAAGAGAGATGCCCCAACTATCAATGTCATAGGACAATTGTCCAACCTAATGTTGGGACAAGTAACCTGTCCAAAATATCTAGACCCTAGGAGTCCTATAGTCGATGTCAAAATCAATGGCACCATAATCTCCCACACCCTGATTGATCTAGGGGTTGCCATTAATGTGATGACCAGGGACACTATGCTCAAACTAAACCTTCAGAGTTCCCTAAGAAAGACCTTGATGGTATTGTAGTTAGCAGACTACTCCATCGTGACCCCCAAAGGGATTATGGAAGATGTGATGGTCTCCGTTAATTCTTGAGAGTACGCTGCAGTCTTCTTGGTCTTTCAGCCAAAGGCAAAACTCATTAGATACTCCCCCATTTTGGGAAGGCCTTGGTTATCTACTGCAGTTGTTTACATTAGTTGTCGAGCTAGGAGCATGACCATTAAGAATGGGCCTATGTCCAAACAGCTAGTCCTATATCCTCCTACCCAACTTCTGCTAGAACATGACTTACCTCTTTGGTTGGAGGAGGAAGATGAGGATGAAGTCTACTCTGCACCATTGTGCACAGTGGAAGCCACCAATGGAGGTCCTCAAACCGAGGATGACCTTATTGAGAAATTGATTCAAAATCCACCTCCTAGTGTGCTTCCATTAGAAGGGTTGGTAAAAGACACCCAAGCCAATGCTTTAGTGGATCTTTGTGTGGTTTATCCAACCTCTCCCCAAGTTAAGAATGTGAAATTTGGCCCTAAAAGAACCTTGAAGATCAACTCACCCCTATCCCCCTCTCAGGAGAAAGTGTTGTATAGCTTATTGAACAACCATTTGGATGCTTTTGCTTGGAGCTATAAGGAGATGAAAGGAGTCAACCAGTCAGTCTGTACCCATCACATTTACATTAAAGAGGATTGTAAACCAGTCAGGCAGCCTCAAAGAAGAATGAATCCAGCCCTTAAGGACATTGTCAAAGAAGAACTGCAAAAGTTTCCAGATGCAAGATTCATCTACCCCATCTCTGACAGTGAGTGGGTTTCTCAATCAGTGCTTGTGCCCAAGAAAAGGAAGTGGAGAATCTGTGTATATTATCGAGAACTTAACAAAGCTACCAAGAAGGACCATTTCCCTTTGCCTTTCATAGATCAAGTGTTATATGGCTTGGTAGGGAAGAAGTTCTTTTCCTTCCTAGATGGGTTTAGCATGTATAATTAGATCCAAATCAGCCCATAAGACAAAGATAATACCAATTTCACTTGTCCATGGGGTACCTTTGCCTATTGGGTACTTCCTTCGGGTTATGCAATGCTCCTGCCACTTTCTAGAGAGCAGTACTGAGTATATTTATTGAGTTGGTTCACGATTTGGTGGAAATCTGTATGGATAACTTTACCCCTTATGGTTCTAACTTCCAAGAAGCATTGACTAACCTAGGAAAGGTTTTATCCAAGTGTATTGAAATGAACCTATCCCTCAGTCGTAAAAAATGTTAATTCCTAATGACTGAAGGGACCGTGCTAGGTCATACAATTTCTCAGCAAGGATTACAGGTGGATCCCAACAAGATTGCTATCATCCAAAGGTTCCCACCTTCTCAAAAGGTAAGATATATCCAAAGTTTTCTAGGCTTAGCAAGATATTATAGAAGATTCATTAAATATTTCAGTAAGCTAACATCTCCATTGTTTGGGCATTTGGGGAAAGATGTTGAGTTTATATGGACTGAAAACTGTCAAGAGGCTCTAGATGCATTGAAAGGTAAGCTAGTAATTGCCCCAATCTTGAGATGTCCAAACTGGGCCCGACCTTTCCACATTCACACAGATGCCTTGAACAAAGCCATAGGAGAAGCCTTAGGACAAGTTAAAGAGAAGTTACCGTATGCCATATATTTTGTCAGTAAAAACCTATCCAAGGTAGAGTTAAACTATACTGTAACCAAGAAAGAGCTCCTAGCTATAGTCCATTCCCTAAACAAGTTCAGACACTACATCACTGGTTATCAAACATTCGCACACATTGACCATGTTGCAATTAGGTATTTGATGAATAAACCTGATGTAAATGCTCATAGCATTAGATGGTTACTTTTATTGCAGAAATTTGATTTGACCATTATTGATAAGCCAGGTAAGGAAAATGTTGTTGCTGATTTTTCGTCTAGACTAGATTTGCCTGTGAGTGAAGAAAGGATAGTGGATGATCAAATGCCAGATGAAGATCTGTTTTCTATTTCAGTGCTCTTTCCATGGTTTGCTAATATAGCAAATTATTTGGTTTCATCACAGTTCCCACCACACCTATCCTCAAAAGAGAAGACCAAGATCATGAGGAAAAGCACCCCATTCACTTGGATTGGGGAAACCTATTTAAACTTGCCCTAGATCGGATTTTGAGGCATTGTGTCAAGGAGGAGGAAGTTTTTGACACCATCCTAACCTGTCATGATGGGCCCTATGGAGGCCAATTTGCAGCAAAAAGAACTTCCTTCAAAATTCTACAGGAAGGATACTATTGGCCCACTCTTCATCAAGATGTTAGGAGATACATCAACCAATGTGACAAATGTCAAAGGATGGGGAAACCGACTCCAAGGGATGATATGCCCCTACAACCTCAAGAGACTTTCGAGCCATTTGAGAAGTGGGGCATGGACTTTGTGGGTCCTATCAACCCTCCTTCAAAACAAAATTCTTACATCATTGTGTGCATAGACTACCTGGCAAAGTGGGTAGAAACAAAGGCAATCAAGGTAGCAACAGAAGAAAACGTAGCTAAGTTTTTGAGGGAAAATATCTTCTACAAGTCTGGCTACCCAAGAGAATTAGTCACAGATCAAGGAAGTCAGTTTACCTCTAACCTAATTGAAGACCTGCTCACCCATCACAAGATTAAGCACAAAACTTCCACCCCTTTGGATAGGTGGAAGTCACTAATAGAGTTTTGGAAGAGATTTTGACTAATGTGGTGAGTACCAACAGAAAAAATTGGGTAGATCACTTGGTTGAGGCCACTTGGGCCTATAACACTACTTGGAAAAGTACAACAGGTTTCACACCATATGAGTTGGTCTACGGGAAGAAGGCTTTGTTGTCCAAAGAATTTGAATATAACATATTGAGGTTGGTGGCTCAGATAGACCTAGATCTCAGCCATTCACAACAGGAAAGATTATTGCATCTGAATGGATTAGATGAATAGAGAATGCATGCCCTTCTCCACTCAGAGGTAGTCCAAGTTCAAAGAAATACATGGCATGATCGACACCTTAAAGAAAAACAATTTTAGTGAGGAGATTGGGCATTGTTATATGATTCAGGATACAAGGATTTCAAAGGAAAGCTGAGGACATGATGGTCGGGACCATATACAATGGAAAAATGTAATGACAATGTTTCAATCCTTATCAGGACCATTGATGAAGAAGCCATCCCCATGCTCGTCAATGGGCACCAATTGAAAATCTATAGGAAGCCCATTTCTAAGTAGGATTTCATTGAAACTTTTGCTAAATTAGTGTTGGTAGTGGAGCAGGCCCCTGTCTCCACTCCACCCACACCTTGAACATAAAAAAATAAGAAGAAAAAAACAGAAAAAAAAGGAAAGAAGGAATAAAATATCCTTGGGTGAAAACCTCTTGGAGGTGCCTAGGGTAGATAGTGAGGGTAAAAACCTCCTGGAGGTGCCCTAGCTATCTCAGACTAAAATAAATAAATAAATAAATAAGGAATAAAAATAAAAATAAGCCTAATTTATGTTGAATAAATTTTAGGTTGCAGGAAGGTCATTACAGGTTAGGAGGATCTCACAAGACAAAGATAGAGGTCAGCACCAAGGTGCAAGAATCCCTCACAATCCATTCCTCCATGACCATTACCCTTTCCTAAGATTTGGTCTCATTTGGGCTAAGATTTCACCTTCTACAGGAATTTCTGTATCTTCTACAGGAAGATCCTGTAAAACCTACAGATAAGCCAAAATCAATCTCAGAAGAGAACCCGAAGGTTGGGAATCTATATATGAGGCCTATAAACCTCCCTGCTTCCATCCATCACAATATGTCACCCTTTTTTCCATCTCTGTACACCTCCATTGCACTCATTTTTTTTGTCCCTGCATAATGACACACAAAAATCCTGTTTCCTTCACGCTGCGAGCGAAAATTTTTAATGACAAATATAAGGAGCAATTTTTCACTCACCATACTTGACACCCTCCATCTAGACTCCTTATCAACTAAGACCCTCATCAGCAGTTGTAGCCCTGCTCAATCTAGCTTGCATTCCAGGGGAAGTAGCTACGGGACATCCTACAGTATTCTTGTAGCAGCTGATCCCTTTGAAAGACATACTCCAAAGACAGGGTCAACAAAGTATGGCATAAGAAATGTGCATGAACCTTTGCTTGAGCATGTGACCATTAGCAATAGCCCAAGGCTGAGCATGCAGTGCGAATGCAGCAACAACAAATGAAGAAATGGGTTCCAAAGTCTGAAATTTGCATAACACGGTCGCGACTACACAAGTAAGTTCCTAAACTCGTTTTTCAATTACATAAATCATATTTCAAGGTTGCATGACTATGGGAATGGTTCGGATTGAGTGGAATTAGTGGCCAGTTAACTGGAAACCCTCGGCTAGTTACACATCCTCGTGGAATCCAAACGAGCTCCGTTAAATTCAAAACCGTTGATTAGATGTGCAGCCAACCCATGTGGAGTGTCCACTTCGGAAGAAATTGTCGGGACTGGTAGTGGTGGTAGTGGTTAACGGGAGAAAGGGAGGTGATGGTAGTCATACGGCATGCAAAAACATTATGGCTGTGATGTCGGATCAACGTTCTCGTCCAACCACCTCATCCCCTCAACACGAATCACGCCACAGTTAAAAGACAACTTAGTTGAAACTTCACCACCCTCTGTTCATTCTGCACTCATGACGTTCTCGACTGGGGTACACGTCGACTGCTTCCAGAGAAGTTAGCCAGTCATCCTCCAGTAGTTTTTTTCCTGTTTTCGAAAATCTCCTGCCTATCGGGCTCTACTGGAAGCACAATTCTATTCTAGAGGAGCCGAGAGATTTCTACAGGAACGGTTCTACAGGAAAGGCAGAGAACAGCTCTGCAGAAAGGAAAATCAAGATTTTCATCGAAATTCAAGCCCAAAATTAGGTCGGCTTGGGAAAATCCTCTGTGCATGATTTGTTTGAGTAAGGTGGTGAATTAAATAGGACAATAGACTGAAAGAGAAAGTAGAAGTCTACCTGTGCATTGAAAAAGTGAAATTCTGCCTGCATATTTCCCTGAGTCTACACAGTTGCTTTCTCTCTCTGCATCTGAAATCTCCCCACCCTTTCTCAAATTTTCATGTAAAAAACAAATATACATGCAGCAGTAAAGGCCTTTTGTGTGTGCGTGTGAAAAAAATGACTATGCATAGCTATCTACGTGCTGAGAAAAGAACCTATGTCCTTATCCTTTGTTCTGTTAAAAAAAAATCTTTCTTTTCATAACCACGAAGTCAAATTCAAGGTGGCAGTAGTTTAAAATAGGAGAATTATTGCCATTTGATATTGCAAAGAAGCACCTGCGACATTCCTTCTTGGGTTCAGAAGAAACCGAATTCAGCTATCCTCTGTTTCAATGATCGACTATTTTTCCACCTGAGCATTTTCTTTTCTGGTTGAAACATAAAAAGAGCACTCAACACCATGCCAGTAGGATTCAGAAGGAAAGAATCCTCAGACTCTAGCAAGTTGCACGAGCACCTTGAGGTGGTGCACCTTTTCACTTGGGCAAATTGGATATCCTTCTTTGACTGAATTCAAGGTTATGATGAGGAGATAACTGAAGAGTTTTTAATGTCCCTGAGACCACATTCGAAGACACATGCCACAATTAGTTTTATGAGTTTGACCCTAGAACTTACACCTGAGCTCATCAGTAGAATTACTGGTCTACCATTAGGGCTCCCTTGGAGCAAAGAGGAGCGTTCATTGGGACAAGTTGCTAAGAAAACATTTTTTCAGCCTGAGGAGCATCGTGTAGAAGACAAAAGCGAGGTTAGAAGGACAAGCTTGCCTCCTCTCTGGAGTGAAGTTAGTTATCAAATAATTAAGTATATCACATGTGAAGGGAGGTTTAGCATCATTTATCGATACCATTTCAAGTTGTTGCATGAATTAAGGTATGGGATGGACTTGCCTCCATCCAGAAAACTGAGCATCCCATATTTCCTACTTCAGTCCTTAATTGAATGTGGTACAAAGCTAAATGAATGGATCACAGTTCAGTTAGTCCACCGTGGGCTCATCAAAATGTTGGTGGAAGATGCTTTACACACCTATACTATCCCCATATCTTGGGAAATATTCAGAAATATGTCCATGGATGATGACATTAGAACTTTGTCTAAGAACATCACCCCATCTAGCAGTGATGAGGGGGAGCAAACTAAAGAAATTGAGAAGAACAAGGATGGGGGAGCATAGGACATTCAAGCAGAGGGAAAAACAGAGGAAGAATAGAAAGAAAAATAAGAATTTGGCAAGATTGTTGAGCCAAAAACAGAGAAAGAGACAACAACAAAAGTAGCCATGGAAAAGAGGACACAAACTAGAAAGGAAAAGGTCGAGAAATCCCAAAAGAAGGCTGCCATAGCCAAAGCAGGCACCCAGCAAGAGAAGGGAAAGACACACCTTGAGATATCAGTAACATAGATAAAAATAATGGACATAGAGATTTCTATAGGAAGTGAAGGAAAAGGTCAACAGGAAGAGAAATCCTCTGAGACATTGGCAAGGGAAGCAGCAGTTGTGCTTGCTGCATTAAGCACACCTACAAAACAAAAAGGAAAAAGAAATAGGCAAACCTCCATGTACTTTAAAGCCAGAAGAAGCACAAGGATCAAAGTGGGCAAACCCCAACCACAATCAAAGGAACCAATTGTCATTGAGGACACAACCACTAAACAGAAATAAGAGTCTCCTTCCAATATATCTATCACCTATGAAAGAGGAAGCCAAAAAACCTCCACATGGAGGGAGAGAATTAGGATGATGGAATCAAAGGAAACTCTACAGGAAGTTGAAACTTCTCTACAATAAACTCTAGCTAAGTTAAAAAAGACTGAGAAATTGGAGGAGAAGGTAGTTGAACAATCACGAGTAGAAGACAAGACCGAGAAGATACTGGAACCAAGCCCTCAGCCTAGCTTGGGCTCATAATACAACTTATTAGAAAGTGGGAACATCATCCCATAGAAGTTTTTTGTACCAATTTTCTTTGTGTTGGAACAAGAATGGGTTAGGACTCACACTTGGATGAGAATTTCCAAATCCAAGGGTGTGTCAGACATAGGCCACCTCGAAGAATAGCTAAAAGAATCAGGAAAAGAGTTGGCCATGGTGAGGCAGATAGAAAGTAGTAAAAGAGACATGTGACGGGAGGAGAATGAGCTGCAAAAAAAGTATTTGCAGCTATAGGAAGGTCATAAGGAATATAGGCCATCCATTTTGGGAGGGCAGCAGTAGCAAGAAGGACCTCTAGCAGACAAGGAAACAACTGAGACACAACAAAGAGAGGAAAAGCTACAAGCTGATGTTGAGATGCTAACAAAACTACCGCAGGAAAAGGAGTCTCAGGTAGCAGAAGAAATACAGGGTTTAAAACAACAAGTGTAAGAAAAAGAAGCCCAAATGGCCTGCATGGCCAGCTGGGCAGTAGAAGCCTTAAAATGTAGGCAAACTGCTAAGTCCTATGCATTATATCTTAGAGATCAATGGTTGCAATTTCAAATTAACACATTAGCCCAAAGGGGCACCATTTCATTCCAGAATTACAATCAGTTTATGTATTTGTGTGACAATAGCTCAGCTGAAGATAAGGCCAAGTTAGCATAATTCTATTTACACAACTTGGCACTTCCAAACATGAATCTATGGGATCCCAATGCTGCATTAGGAGGTGTGCAACTCATGGCCATGGATTCTTGGTTAAGCCATGAGAAAAAGAGGGTAGCAGAAATTCAGAAAGTTATGGACAAGGAGTTAAGTGAGCCACTCATGATCAGGGCAGAACCAGAAGATCCCTTAGCTTTAGTATATGCCCACCAGTACCTTGCCAACAACCCTTAGGTTCTCCGAGACTACATTGAAAGGAAAGCTTAGGCCATTGCTCACTTTGAAGACATGGAAAGACTATTTCGTGATAACTGCATTCATGCTTGCACAAAGAGATGGAACACATTGTCCCACAGTCTGAAAAAAAGAGAGTGCCACTCCCTAACAAGGATGAGGGAGGCCTTGGCAAGAGTACCGCTTCATAAATAGCCAATGCAAAATCTAAAGGCCAACTGGATTGGCCTAAAGTTTAGTCCTCCATTACTTTTACGACTACTGGAAGGGGTCAAAGAAGAACAAGAACACAGGCAATGGGAAGAAGTAGAGAGAAAACCAGAGTTTCATGAATGAGAATAGGACATCACCTCAGAAGCCTGGGATGTTAGAGAGGTAGTCAAAGCAATCAAAGATGATGGACTAGATTAGTTTCTTAGAGGATGAGCAACACATTCAGTGGAGGGTGATGATGAGCCCCAAAAATGGGTAATTTGATGGGCTCATTTTGTCTATTATTCTCAATCAATCCACCATTCTTCATAGTTTTATGCATCCTTTTGAATATATTTATGTTAATTGAATGAATGACAATAGTCACTTGAACACAGAGTCTAATATGTGCTTATTGCAGATTTTTGGACATCGTTTGGACTAAGGCCAAGCATTTATGAGCAAGTTGGCAGCCAAATACGAAGGAGAAAGGTTGTGGATTTGTAGGAGGGTTGTCTCCTGCACTAAATGACTCCTTCCTTGAGTTCTCCACCATCAGATTGGAGTTCAATAGCCCACCAAAGATGATTTCAAGGGGCACCCAAGCAGGTTTGTGAAGTGGCTGATTAACTGCAGTTCTAGATAACCAAGCTCCTAAATTTAGGGAAGACTATTAGGAGTCCTCATGTTGCATAAGTAGGAATGCTTCAAGCCTTGGTATTTTAGCCATTGAACAATTTGTTTTTTCACTTTAGTGCAGTTTTGCATTTCAACTTATTTTCAAGTTCTTGTTGTAAACAGTTTTGTGACATGACTATTATTTTTTGAGTAATGGAGATGAATTTCGCTTTGCAATAGCTGTGAGATTTCTTAGGAGGCTACATCTCTTGGGGTTGTGCCCAACCCAAGTGCTAGTACCTCCTTGGTGTACTTTTATGTGTTTTCTTGCATTCATAGAATAATTTATGTTATTTAGGTTAAGATATTGCTCTGTTACTTAGGTTGATTTTGATGATTAAGATAGTTTTTCATGCTTCAGGTTGATTTGATAGTTTGGTAATAGAAAAGATCTAAAAAAAGGCCATCAAGTAGTCCTTGAGCTCATACATCCCTCCTTGGGACCATGAGCTAAGACCAAGGCATACTTGCTGCCACAAAAACATTGTTTTTGCCTTACAATGCAATTGCTAGTGTTAGATTTTAAGTTGGAAAAGTTGATATCAGTTATGCTTGCATGTTTATATGTATTCTTGCTTAGTTTTCATAGTTATCTTGCATGATTTCCTATCTACAAACTTTTGTTCATCATGTTTCCAGTTTTTAGGTCAGATTAGGTCAAAATAGATAGATCTCTAGTTTTTCTAGTCTTTGTTCGATCAATTTTGGAAAATAGTGTGCAAAGCTCCTGTAATACATCCCTACCTACCCTTTCTCCATCATACAACCCATTCCAGCCCCTAATCCAAGATTCATTCCCTTCATTTACCACACTTTTCCAATTTGCCCTAATTTCTACATTCTTGTGCAACATTGCTCTCTCTCCATCCTTGAACAAACCCAACCACATTCATCACTCCTTAGCTTCATTTACCAGGTCCTAGAACCCTTAGCAGCCTTATCCATCCTTCATTGCCACTTTCCCACCATTTTTCCACTATCAACCCTCTAAAATCCTCTTTCGGCCTGCTCCTATAAAACTCCCTGTAGAACGCTTGCAAACTTCCTATAGAAGTTCATGCGAGTATTTTTTTGAGATCTGATCACTGTGGAATTCTCTAGAAGGGTGCTAGGGATCCCTTAGGCCCTCTTATCACCTTCCCAACATCCTATAAGTCCCCACTCCATTTCCTTTCACCAATCAACCTCTGCACAGTCAAAAATAGTTAAAGCACATGCATAAGAAATCTGCAAAATTAGTCAAAAATACAAAAAAGATGTTTTTTCCATATTTTCGTTTACAAGTAGCTTAGTCACATGCATTTTACCTTTCCAAGAGTCAATGGCATCCATGTCAGTAGCTTTCATCTCTTTTCTTCCACTAGTAGGGTTAGCTGGTAAAACAAGGGTTTGCTAGGGTTTGCATTTCCTTTCAGCTTTCAGCTTATCTCTGCAAGTAGATTAGCCTCTCTGGAGTTATCTTTCATCCATCATAGTTAAAATCTTCTTATAAGAACTCATAAAGTTGGCTTAAGCTCCTAGCGAACTTGTGCCAGCTAATCAAGTGACAGCCTGCAGTAAGAGCTAGTACTTGTGCATATAGCACCATCGCTTCCAACTTTGTTCTGAAATACCAGGTTGATAAAAGTAAAGAAGGGAGTCCCAGGAGTTGCAACATTATTTCTACAATACTTGAGCCCATTGGTGATCAGACCGTCCATTTGATGGGTAATCAGACACATATCGCATGCCAACAAGTGCGGACCTTAATTCCAAAAACGGACGTGATAAGGTTTTATTCAACATGATTAAAACCTTAGAGGTTTTATTCAATAGGATTAAAATGTCATTGAGTTCTGATCATAAGGAATTTTCGTGGTTTGAGTGATCGGATGGTAATCACACTCCAATGTGCGTGCGGGTTAGCATTTCTCGCAAGCTCGATATGTTATGAACTGGGGTTTATTTCCTTTAGGTTCGGGCCATATGTGTTCAAAGAAGGACCGACGGTGTTTTGTCGGGTTATCGTTTGAAGTCTACAGATGATAACACTTTCGATGTATACGTGGGGCCATAACCCATAGGTCCACGCATGAAATTTGTAAAGGTGCAACTTTTTTATGTCAAATTAGTTGAGCTATCATCATTTTTGGTATCAAAGAAGGGAAAGGTTTCTTGCGAGAAAGAATATTTCACGTGCAAAAGAAGGAAGTGAAAATATGTTGTGATTGGGTAAGTGTATGATCTTTATTTGTGTGTAGGTAGCAGCAGAGGAAGGTGAGACTAATTGCAATGGCCTAGAGCATGGGGTGCTCATACGATTCTAGAAGAGAGAACTAGAGAAATGCCAGAAGAATGATCTCAGAGGAGGGAAGCTTAGTGAGGCATGTGTAGTAAGAAGGAGACTTGTTACTACAGGGGTTGATTGTAACTCACAAGTTAAAGCTTTTAGAGAATACCAGAAGCATATGACTAGGAGGTCATAAATTTTTGTGCCTTAGGTGTCTGATGTAGGAGCATTAGACCAACCTTCATCAAAATTGAAATTTTGATCTATGAAAGAGGAAACGTGGGAAATCATGGTAAACCGGGGCAAATTTTGTTTAAAATAGAGCTAAATTGATGGAATTGATAAGTCTCTAGCAGACTTGATTAGATGTAATTATCTGCCATGTATGCATATAGAGATATTTAGGGGATTTGATTGAATGATTCTAGGCAATTTGTAGGAGGAAATCATGGATCCTAGATGTTACACATCCTTTGTAATTTTCTATATAAGAGAGTCTGTGTTGTGTGAGAGAGATATAGAGGATACAATGTAGTTGCAGGGTGTTTTGTGATTCGGCCGTGAGGCCTTAGCTTGTAATCAAGATATGTATATAATGGAAATATGTGTGTTATCTGAGTTTTGTGTGTCTGTGTATTGGTTACCTATCATTTATATGTATGCAATTTTACAGGTTCATTGATCGACCATCGATCACTATAAGGAATGATGGAGATCGAATACAATATCATAGAGTGAGTTGTTTTAAAGAGAAATGTGAGTGCCTTAGATAAAGTATGACAGAGTAATTTGTGTGTGCAATGTGAATTCCACTAATAGGTGACTACATGATAACTGTTGGATTTGAGAAGATCAATGGAGGAGAGTATTCAATCGAAACTAGATTCAATTGAATAAACACAATAGGAACCATCAGATCAACCAAATGGATGGATAATAACGATGGTAGAGGAATGGCGGAGGAACCATCATAGTCATTTGATGGAAGAACATCCATGGTTATTGCATGGAAACTTGGGAGAAACTTATCTCGTCTAGTGGACAAAAGAAAATCTTTAAAAGGAGTTTAAACTTCAGGGCGATTAGACCATTTGTTTGATGGGTAATTAAATGCATATTGCGTGCCAACAAGCATGGATCTTAATTCCAAAAATAAACACGATAAGGTTTTATTCAATGGGCTTAGAACCTCGTTGATTTCCGATCATCAGGACTGTTCATGATTTGAGTGATCAGATGGTAATCGCGCTCAAATGTGCGTGTGGGTTAACATTTATTGCGGACCCAATATGTTATGAATTGGGGTTTATTTCATTTGTGTTCCAGCCATATGTGTTCAAAGAAGGACTGACGATGATTGGTCGGGATATCATGTGAAGCTCGTGATTATAATGCTTTTGATATATACGTGGGCACATAACCCATAGGTCCACGCATGAAATTTGTAAATATGCAGCTTTGGTGTGACAAAGCAATTGTGTTGTCATGATGCAGTGTTCACACTATGGGCCAATCTTCCTGTGTTATGCTTTTCATATTAGGCTCTATGGATTTACATGACCAAGAGCCTACCTAAAATCAGAAGATCCCTCTATTGGAACATTTTCAATAACCAACTGTTATGACATTTCGATAACATAATCCTTCGGTTAGTGAGCTCCTTCTACATAGACCTCAAAGTGCACTTCTCACCATAGGACTGTTACTTGTGACCTGCCACTTAGTATTAAGGTTCTAAGCTATCAGACTCTAGTTGGTGGCCATTCATGCTTTATCAAATTGTTTGTGTCCTTGGTTCTTCAAAGTCTCACAACCAAGTGCAAGCCCAATATTGGAAGCCATTATATATCAAAACTTTTCAATAATCCAACTATTATAGAGTTTTGATTTCTTCAACCTCCAATTGTTGACTTCCAATCTTAATCAACACTCCACATGGTGACTCCTTAGTGGTGACACGTGTCACCCCGTTCATGCCCAATATCATACCCAATAGGGTTGAATAAGCCTACCATGTGTCTTTTCATGCTGCCACATCATGTTGACGTCAGCTTCCACTTGTCCCTTATCGGAGCTAATCACATGCTGTCATGTGTCCTTATGGGAGCTAAACATATGATGCCATGAGTCCTTATCGGAGAAAATCACATCCTCCCATGTGTCCTGTTAAATGGGAGAGAAGAGGAACCCCCCAAAACTTCATTTTACATCGAAAACCTTTGTTAATTTTTCTTTTGACATTCCTCAGCTCTTTTAAAGGCTTATCAACACTTATGAATATTGCAACATTTTAAGGGTTCCTCACTTGAAAAAGTTCCGATATTGCGATCTTCGATACAGCAATGTTCTAATATGCCGATCTATGGGATTCTAACATCCTCCAACCTCTGATATGTCCTGCTCTAATAGATCACACCTCTGGTATTTTGATATCACTAATATGCCAATCTTGGACATTCCTATATGTTGATATGACAATCTCTGAGTTTACGATCTTCTGATACACCGATACGTTGACCTCTCATTACCAATGCACTGATATGCAAGCCTCTGATTGTCGATGCGTCAATATGCTAGCCTCGAATCACTGATATGCTAACCCCAATCATTGATGCACTAATTTTACGATCTCTGATCTACTGCGCCTATGGTATTCGAACCTTCTTCAGAGTTCAAGTCCGTGATCATTGGGATACCATAAATTTTCAACTAGGAATCCACTTTTGGACTTTCACATATCATTGGAAATATCTTCCAGAGAATTTTTGAATGGAAAGGGTTTGATGTAGGCTTTGAGCCCATATTGTACCTCTAAGATGGCTCCAAAATATCTACCACTATTCTCCTGCTTAGCTCTCTGAAAAGTTGAAATCATAACCCCCAAGGTGATCTTCTGCATGAAGCCTACGACTACCATGATCTTTCTCCCAAGCCATCACTACCAACATCTATTGTGCCAAGAATCTAAGCTAGTCTGGTTGACATCAATGCCAACACTCCTACCAATAACTAGGCAATTCCAACTGTCGAACACATCTCCCCAACATGACTATTGTCATCAATTCCAACACACTTGCAAATGCCTTCACTAGGCCACTGGCCATCTGGATAATGCCAACTTTCCGACAGTAATGAGAGTAAGTCTAGTATTTCGTAAGTGTTAAACAAAGCAATTCCTTCAAAAACTTAAACACTACATGTTATTAGTGAAATACTTGATTATAATAGTGTGGAAGATATGAATGTTATGCGAGCCAACATCTCTATCTACGATATCATAAAGATGGTAGGCCATCATGAACTCATTATCTAGACCTTTTCACAACCTTCGATAGGAAGTCATGCTTCCTCCCCTCAAAGGGTGTCAGATAACTATTATGGTCCTCTTGAATCTGTAGTAAACGCTTTAACACTCAAAGCTTAGATTGTCTTCCAACCGTTTTTGTTACGATTTGGAAGTTTTAATTATAATGTCCATAATTGTTTAGTATATTATGGTGTATCTATGAATGTAATGCCTTTATTAGCAGCAATAAAAAGAAATGAAAATTTGGGTAAAATAAATGTGGATATTGTTTAGCTGGATAGGTCACTTGTCTAGGCTATAGGTGTGCTTAAGAATGTGCTTTTCATATTATCAAAAGATGTTCAAGTTCAGAAATGTATAAATATTGTAATTGTGGACATACCAAAATCCTATGGTCTATTACTTAACAGAGACTAGTCTAGCAAATTATAGGGATGTTTTGAAATAGAATGGTCACATTTGTGGATTCCATAAAAGGGTAGAAATAATCATATTCAAGTGGATGTTGAGTCAAACATGAAGCAAAATGTGACACCACTTGAGGGCTGAAAAGAGGCTCTTTCCTTTTCTGATTTAATTTTTGGGAATTTTTTTCTCGGAACTAACCTCTGGTGTTATCAAGCACAACCATCACCAATCTAACTGGATACACAGTTGGAACTCCTTCCTTGTTCTCCAACTAGTGCAAATGAAACCTGTAATATAGATATATATAGTAGTAGTAATATTAATAATAGATGTATAAGAAGTAGCTTGGTAGCTCACAATATTTGGTCTTTATATTCTGATGGTTCAAAAACAAACGATGGTTCCAAAGTAGGTTGTGTTCTTACTATTAGATCACTATAATACTAGTGTATTCCCTTATAATTATTGTCATTGTACCCCTTGTTGTTATTTTTGTGCCCATGTTATCTCCATATTGTTATTATTGTCCCCCATAGAAGCCCACTACTATTATTGTTCTACCTTTACATTACTATTGTTATGTCGGCTCTAATTATATTATGACTCCTTAAGCTCCTATATATATAAAAAAGAGGTCTTGTGATTTGTATCATCCAAGAATTGTTCATTTGTGTAATTTAAAGTAGGCTTTCCCCTCTAAGAGGTTGATTTTGCATGCGTTTATATCTCTTTTCTTCTATTTTGTGAGCTGGTTGCATAACATTTGGTATCAGAGCTTTGGATTCTAGGGTTTTTCTGCTCCAAACAGGTCATTGTGGAATTTCTGCTATAAAGTATTGCATGTGATGTTTCAAAAGCTAAAAAACAAACCCACTTGATCAAAAATATTGTTGAATGTAGAGTCCAAATTTCAGACCTTGTCCTTCAATAGTTTCAAAGATATGATCCAAGGAAGTTAGGGTGTTTTCAGGCTCCTGAATTATATCTCAAACTGGTGACCTGGCGAAAATAGTCACAACTGTATCTGAGAATCATATTTAAATTTCATAAAATGTTACAAAAAGAGGAAGGCCTATAGTTTGCGATGCATTGATTTTAGGTCCTATGGTCAAAACTGTGACATATGGCACTTCGTACAAGTTCTCTCTATTAAACTAGTCTACAATCAGGTCATCATAGGAGATTTAACATAACTCTTTCTTGGAAAATCCAATCTTAATCAGACTTATAGGGTTGGACAGAGGACTCAGTGGATATGACAGGAGGAAATTTTAGACCTTGGAGATCGGAAATTACATAGATACAACAGATTCAATATTGAGCTCATACAAAGTGAAAAAGGTGTGTAGTTTTTTTTAAATTTGCATAAGTTTGGTCTAAAAAATTAGTTTGAAGGAATTAAAAGGGAATATTGTAGAATTATTATCATTAATTGATGCCCCAAAGAAGGAAATTGGAAACACCTAGTGAGAAACCTGAAATCTGTAGCATGAATCATGAAGAAGAGGAAGAAATGCAACATGATATATAAAAATTAAGAGAGCAAGTGCAATAAAATTCACTCTCACAAAAAGTAACAGAAGCTAAAATGTATAGTTTAAGGAAAGGTGTGGAAGCTAATATGGATGGTTTAAAGAAAGGTGTGGAAGCTAAGATGGATGGTTTAAAGAATGGAATGGAATCTAAGATGGATGGTATAGATGAAAAACTTAAAGGAAACATGGAATATATGAAGATAGACTTGACAAAGTTGCTACAAGAAATTTTTACTAATGGCAAAAGGGTAGTAAAGGAAACTAGTGATGAGAACAAAAGAAATGTTAGTCATGATTTCATTGACTCTAACATTGGATTGAAGACCCACCATGTTCAAAATATCGATATGAGGAAGTTGGATCGAAACAATCTTGTAACATCGATACTGCAGATGGAGCAATATTTTGGTCTCCATAATGTGTAGAGCACACAAAAGCTACACATTGAAAATTTATATTTGGAACCCAATTAGTTTGTATGGTATCGATGAATTTTCTCTCATAAATAATTTTTCACTTTGGAAATTTTTATGGAGGAAATGATAGCACATTACGAGGATACAGAAAGAAACACTTTTTTTAGCCAATTGATAAATCTCAAACAAAAGGGTTCAATGGTGGAGTAGATTGGGGACTTCTAAAAATTGAATATATGGGTAAAAGATATTCCAGAGGAGTGTAGGATTGATGTGTTCATAGGGACTTTAAAGGATAACATGAAACATGAGGTTCACCCTTGGGAACTTGATTCATTGGAGAAGGTATTCAGGCTAGCAAGAAAAAATGAAAGAAAAATTATGGCAACAAGGAAGCCTACCACTCACAACTATAAATATGGAGGTGTTTTTGCCCCTATCCTTCCACAACCTACAAGGTTGACACCACAAAAATTGGAAGAAGAAAGAGAAAAAAGGCTTTGTTACAATTGTGATAGCGAATATACTAAAGGTCATAAGTTTGTTTAGAAGAAATTATTTTACATAGATTGTGAAGAGGAGGAAGAAAAGGAGCAATAAACATCAGAAGAATAGGATACACACCATGAAGAAGCCTTAGAAAAAGAATAAATGAATCCTACTATATCTGCTAATGCATTGGCCAAAATTATCACTCCTCAAATTATCAAGATAGAAGGACATATCAAGAAGAAAATCGTAATAGTGTTGATTGATTTGGGTTGTACCAATATTTTTATTCATTATAAGATATCCAAGGAATTGAATTTCTTCCTATATCCGGCACCAAAGTATCAAGTGATGGTTGCAAATGGAGGAACCATAAATTGCTCTGGAAAGTGCCATAATATCATAGAAAATTTTAGAGGCTAATATTTGCAAGTGGGCTAATTTTCAATGGTTTTCCCAAAAAAATGATTCGCTAATTTCCATTTTTTTCTGAAGACAATTCGCCCAAATTTTATAGTATAAAATTATTTTACCTATAAAATTTCCAAAATTGTATAGAGACTTATATATAAAACTATTAGAAATTTACACATTTTTATAAATATATCAACAAATATTTTATAGTTTTCAATTTGGGGACTAGTAATATTTTCCAAGGTTTCTAAACTTTAAGACAAATTTTCATCCTTAAAATTTTCCCTTATATCAAGCTATCTATGGGTGAATATGTGTTGAATAGTCAAAGTCTTTCCATTCCAATGGGTGGTGCTGATGTTGTACTATGAGTCCAATGGCCACAATCTTTGGGTATGATAACTTTTAATTTTCAAGAACCTTTCTTGAAATTTGTTTCAGAGGGAAAGGAAGTTGAATTAAGGGGTATCATAGGGAAACCGGGAAATATTATCAACTCTAACTACATGAGAAATATTATAAAGAAAGAATAATGAGGTGTAATTGCACAATTATTTTTGCTAGTGGTTCACACATTGGAATCATCTATTTCTCCACATCTCCAAAAATTCTTGGACAATAATTCCATGGTATTTGAGACTCCCGAAGGCCTCCCACCTATTCATGATCATGATCATGCTATTCATTTGATTCCATGAAGTTTTCCTCCAAACATCATGCCATATATATATCCCTATGCCCAAAAGAGTGAAATTGAACATATGGTTACAGACATGCTAGATGATGGTATAATTCAACCTAGTCAAAGTTATTTCCCTGCTCTAGAAGTATTGGTGCACAAGAAGGATGGATCTTGGTGCATGTGTTTGCATCATAGGGAGTTCAACAAGCTCAATATTAAAGATAAATTCCCCGTTCCTATCATTGATGAATTATTGGATGAATTGCATGGAGAATTTACTTCACCAAGTTAGACGTTCATTCAGGATATCATTAAATCAGAATGAAGACTAAAGAATTTCCAAAAACAACATTTAGAGCTCATGAGGATCATTATGAATTTTTGGTCATGCCTTTTGGCCTTACCAATACACCTTCTACATTTCAAGGTTTGATGAATTCCATTTTCAAACCCTTCCTTAGAAAAATTGTGATATTATTTTTTGATGATATACTAATCTACAACAAGTCTTAGAAGGATCATGTTCAAAATGTTGAAAGAGTGCTTAAACTATTTGAGGAGAAACAATTATATGCAAAAACCTCCAAATGTTTTTTTGGAGTACAAGAGGTGGAATATTTGGGTCATATTGTATCTCATGAAAGTTTTAAGGTAGACCCTAGCAAAATTAAAGCCATTAAGGAATGGAAAATCCCCACATCCATAAAGCATCTGCGAGGATTTCTCAAGTTGACAAGGTATTATCACAATTTTGTTAAGAATTGTGGGAGAATATTAACACCTCTAACAACATTACTGAAGAAAGATGCATTTTCTTGGACTCAAGAAGCAACGAAGGCCTTTGAACATCTTAAAGAGGAAATGTGCCAAGCACTAGTCTTAGCTATGCCAGACATCATAATAACCTTTATTATGGAATGTGATGCCTCGGGAAATGGAATTGGTGTTGTTTTAATGCAAGAAGAAAGACCCATTTCTTTGAAAAGTCATCCAATCAAAGGAAAATATTTACACAAAGATATTTATGAGAAGTAAATGTTGGCAATACTACATGCACTTAAGAAATGTTGACCTTACCTAATGGGAAGACACTTCAAGGTAAACACAGATAGCGATAGTCTTAAATAATTTTTAGGAAAAAGATTTTCTTCAGAAGAGTAGAAAAAATGGGTCACAAAGATGTTGGGTTTTGACTTTGAAATCATCTACAAAAAAGGGAAGAAAAATGTTGTTTCAGATGCACTCTCAAGAACGGATGAAGATGTGGAAGCATTTCTTTGTGCCATTTATATTGTCCAACCAGACTGGATAAACAAAGCAAGGGATGAATGGAAGAATGATGAAGAAGTAGGGGCACTCATTCAAACGTTGCAGCAAGATCCCAGTACATCTAATACATTTAGCTGGAAAAATGATTCGTTATGGTGCAAAGATTGCTTATACCTTTGTAAGAATTCCCAAATTAAAAAAAAAAGACCCTTAGGGAATTGCACACATCTCCCTTAGGAGGGAATTCAATATTTTTAAAAACTTACCACAGGGTTAAGAAGGATTTTTTTGGGATGGCCTTAAATCTGGTATTCAAAATTTTGTGGAGGAATGTTTGGTTTGCCAGAAAAAGAAAGTTGGGAAAATTAAGACCGCGGGACTATTACAACCTTTATCTATTTCAAGTCAATGTAGGGAGGAGGTTCCAATGGATTTTATGATAGGTTTACCCAAGTCCAAAGGAAAGAGAGTCATCATGGTGGTAGTTTATAGACTTACCAAGTATGTACACTTTTGTGCATTATCTCATCCATTTCAAGCCAGTACAATTGCTAATGCATTTATGGGAATAATTAAAAAGCTACATGGAAACCCAAAGATTACTGTGAGTGATAGAGATCCTATTTTCAATGGAATTTTTTGGACAAAATTATTTTCTTTTGTCGGTACTCAATTAACTCATAACTCATCTTATCATCCTTAATTTGATGGTAAAACTGAGATAGTGAACAAATGTTTGGAAGGATATCTCTATTTATTTGTATTTGATAAACAAACACAATGGGTCAAATGGTTGTCTCTCGTTGAACGGTGGTATAACACTTCGATCCATACTGCAACAACAATTACCGCATTTATGGTGCTTTATGGATATCATCCACCGTCCATCACAACATATTTAAGAGAAATTTCTAAGGTTCAAGTAGTGGAAGATTACATCAAGCATCAACAAAAGGATCTCCAACTCTTAAAGGATAACCTCAATTTGGTGCAAAATAGAATGAAACAATAGGTAGATCAACATCGCAGTGAAATAAGTTTTGATGTAGGTGACTGGGTATTTCTACAACTACAACCATAAAAACAAATGTCCCTCAAGTAGGCTAAGAAGGATAATAAATTATCACCAAAGTATTATGGTCCATACAAGGTGTTGCAAATGATTGGTAGTATGGCATACAAATTGGAACTTCCACTAGTACAAAATGACTAATTAGTTACTAAAAAAAAAAAAAACTAGAATTTTCATATACACCACCATTTTTCAGTCAGTGACCAATAGTAGCTAATTTACAGTATCTTATAATGCGACCAACTTTTAGTCATTTTTAGCTTATTCATTAATTGGTTTCCACAATTTCACCATCTAGTAGTATATTTGGTCATAAATTTGGTCATTAATTTTTCATTGCTTTAGTCATTAGTTGCCGCAATTAATGATCAAATATATAACAAAATCTATTACTATATGAATCCTCGAGAAAACCAATTAATGACCAAAGAAATATGACTATTTTAGTCATGTTATAAGATGATGTAAATTAGCTACTAATAGTCATATATATGAAAAATTTTGTGATCATTTAATAATAATAAAAAATTCATTTGTTGTAGTCATTTATCTTTTTTTGGTATTTTCATATTCATTATATAAATGATTGATTTAGTAGTTTCTATTCATTTCAATTAATTTCATTCATAATCATTGTAAACCACTAATTTATTCATATATTCATTTTATTCGTGTTCATCATTAATTAATATAAACAACTAATTTAGTAGTTTTAGATTGATTTTATGTGTTTATTATTACTCACCATAAATTAATTAGTATGATTTTGCGACTAAATTTTAAGAAAATGTCATATGATGTGCATGTTTATCTAATATGATAATGCAAAGTTACATATGTTAATTACAAGACTAAATAATATCAAGTGCAAATTAAAATAATTTCAAACATATAAATTTTATTATATAAAATATCAAGTATTACAATATGAGTTTCCAACTTAATAAGGATTGGGCTAAAATATACACATGAAATATTGTTTCATCATTTCAAAACATTATCACTGTGTTGCCAAAGCATTGCAAGTGAATTCACCAACTCTGAAGGCTTGACCATCAGTCTTTGATTGTGTCTTATACAATATATTGGCTCTAACGGTATCACTAGACAAATTCTCGTCTCTCTCATTTTGCATTCGTTGCTCTAGTGTTATTGTTTTCCACTTTCTTCAATTGTTGCTTCTTACCATAAATATTGAGTTCCTCTCATGAAAATGAAATAAGATACAATGCAGAGTATAAGACATGAAAGACAATGAATACGTGAACATAAATTAATGTAAAGTATAAAATACTTATATGACATATACCATAACATTTGATAGTGGCCACTACGTGGCTCGATGACTTGTATAAATAATGAAAATAAAGTGTCACCATAGCAAATGGAATTGGAGGGGGATTCGTCATGCATGCTAGGATTGTTTGTGTGTGCACACATCTTATTTCTCACTTCTAGTTGTATAAAAAACAGAGTATGCACAGTGACATGTAGTGACATGTGGGTGTCTATTTGACTCAATGATATGCTTGATTTTTTAACCCATTCCAATCCAACCAAAATTAAATTAAGAGAGACAAGGACACGAGAAGGACTATCAATAAATGAAATTAGAGACTTTAGAATGAAACTCAATTGTACCTGAATGTAAGGATAAGTATTTGCAGCTTCCTGGTCATCGACGAACATCAAATCGCATTGTGAAAAATTCCTTGCATTATGATAATTTGGTTACACCTATGCGAATCCTCTGTAGTAATCCCTTGACTTTCCTATAGATATAATTTTATAAATAATCCTACTCCTGCAATTCTTCCCTATATGGATCATCTTTGTCCCCCCTATCAATATTTATTTTTCAAGGAAACATAATAGAACTCTCCAATTACATCACCGCCTTTTAAAAGAATGCTTGAGTATTTCCAGGTGACTGTTGAACCTGCCTCTACTCAAGTCCATGAAATCCTTGATTTGTCTCCATCGCACAAACCTCTTTTCATAATAAAATTATAAATCCCACATCTACATTCCTCATCCCTGACATACCAATCTTTATAGTGGAATACATTATCATTTATCCCTCGGTGCAATAGAGATATACTACTGTGGAATGGAGATGATTGGTGTCATGAAATGGTATATTTCATCCTTCAATATATGACACATAACTCCTATCACCTCACATAACTCCTCTCATCTACAAAAATAAGAGTCGTCTCAAATGCTTGGTCTCCATCTCATTCATCCTGAAATAAGTGGATATTTCCATGGGTGACAAAGTGTGCTTGGAGATTTAATAAAAGGAGATATCACTAAAAAAATAAAAATACAATGCAGCATAATAGTTATCAGTAGGAGCAACAACCCTGCTAAGCTACTTCCTAACTAGACATTAAAGATACTCCTGAATTACCTCTTATAACGAACAAAATATAACCTCAACTACCTATAGAGTCTACCTATGCATGGTAGCAATGAAAACATTGTCAAAAACAAAATCTACAGCAATGTTGGTCAATCTCTTCTTCTAGTCAAGGGCATGCCCAACTTTTGAAAAGTATCAAGCAGGTCAAGGTCCACCTCATCTAGGCTTCTCTTCTTCTTCTATTCTCTATGTTTAGGTTGAGAATAATACCAAAGGTCTTAAAAATTGATTTGGGTAAAAGTTATCAGACCATTGAGTTCTTCCATTTTTAATCATTTTTTGTAACAATTGAATCTAAATTGCAAAATCCTTTCAGGTTCCTTCTTTTTAGCTAAAACTAACCTAAGATATGGAGAGTTGTAAGGTTTAATGGATCTAAGTATATTCTACTTAAAATATAGTAACATGGTTTAAAAATGTAGGCATTGAGATTAGAATCTAAGGATGAAACGTAACATATTTATGTTCATGATTACAAGAAATTTTAATTTCATGTAACAAAGTTTGAGGAAGGTCTAACATTTGCATCTTACCATAAATATTTCTTGCATCACTTGAGCCCTTTTAATTTGGGCATGGTAGAGATCAATACACAAACAATCAATCACTAAAAAAACGTGAAAACAAAAAAGAAAATTCCATGCATTCTGACCCTAGAAATGTTAGGGAGGATCGAACTGATCTGTACAATAAGGACATGCAAAATGCTTACTTATCCATTGTCTTTTGATGAATTGTTGGCTGCAATCAAGGTCTGCATTATAATAATCATTAAAACCTCTGTACAATAAGGACATGCGAAATTCTTACTTGTGCAGTGCCTTTTGATGAATTGTTGTCCACAATCAAGATCTGCATTATCATAATCATTGAACACTCAACTCTATATAAAACTTATGATTCGATCATATAAACCATCAAAGTTATTTACCGATAAGTACAAAAATCCTTTTTAGTAAAAAGGAAGAACAAAGTCCAAATTCATAACCATGTACACATTACCAAAATATCATAATCATTAAACCCTAAACTCTAGATAAAATTTATGCCTTGATCATATAAACCCTCGAAATTATTTACCGATAAGAGCAAAAATCCTCTTTAGTAAAAAGGAAGAACATAGTCCAAATTCATACCCATGTATAAATTACCAAAATATCCACACCTAATGACCTTGCCCTTATCAAAATCATTAAACCCTCAACTCAATAAATTTTATTCTTTGACCATATAAACCCTCGAAATAATTTACCCATACAAACAAAAATCCTCTTTAGTAAAAAGGAAGAAATTCAATCCCATGTACAAATTACCAAAATATCCATGCCTAGTGACCTTGCGCTTCCTTCATCTCATCGTTGATGCTCTCCTAAGGTGTTTCCCATGCAAACTCTATCTCGGGTTGGAATCCCATGAAATCCATACATCACGTTGATGGTCTTATTTCTTCTAGAATTTTCATGCAGATATAGAATAAGGCAAAGAAAAATACAGTGCTAAAATGTCATGTTGTAATATGTGAATATTTTATTTGAACCCACAACTAAACTGGAAATGAAAAAGAAAA